>JAQNCB010000011.1:14339337-14349691 GCA_030068295.1 Euristhmus nudiceps | reverse complement strand
CCCCCCCCCCCCCACAGGGACAGGCTAAAATAAGCTAATTTTAAATGCCAACTATTTCAATCACTCTGTTATCTGAAGAAGGCTGAACTCCGAAGAACATCCACCGTCCTGTTTATTTTTGTATGTGTGCATTTCATGTCACCCAAATGTACTGTGACGTAGACGTGTTGATATTTTTAGCTATATTGCAACAACAGAAGCCTACGCTTTCACCATGTTGGTGTTCCTTCCTAATTGCAAGGTTAATAATAATAAAACTGCACTTGATGTCACAGGGTGCTTTTTCTGAAAAGTTCAACTTTGCATGCACTCCCATGTGCTGAAAATAAACAATATGCAAAATGCCGGTTGCAGGGCTTTTTAAAAGCCTCCCATCTCATGGCCACTTCCTGCCTTGCAGACACAGGTTCTATTTAAAATGTCGAGTGGTGGTTAAATTAAAAGGGAAAAAAAATTAATGTGAGAGGCTTACTAGGCAGGCTAATTCATCCACCGAAACAACAAACCTATCGGCGCTTGGCTTTTCTTAGAAAAGCTTTTGTTCTTCTGGTAGGCTTGTATATATTGTTAGGTCCAAGTGGGAACAGTGTCGGATGCTCCACCTGTTGGTGAGAGTTTGGTAGTGTTTGTACACTTCTCTGCTTCAGAATCATGATATGGCAGAGCTGCTTTATGACAAAAATCAATGGAATGGTTTATTATGCAACCTCCACGTCTGGAGCCTGTCTTCAGCAAGTTGATGATTTGAAGTCAGCGTGTCGTTTCCTTCTGTCAACTGGACTGGAAATTCGGTCGAAGACGTTTCGTTACCTATCCAGGGAGCTTCTTCAGTTCCCAACTCAGAACTGAAGAAGCTCCATGGACAGTTGACGAAACGTCTTCAACCGAAGTTCCAGTCCAGTTGACAGAAGGAAACGACACGCCTTAGATATGACCTGGATGACTGGGTTTGTTTGTTTTGTTTGTTTGTTTGTTTTTATAAACATTTTGGTGTGGAGCAACAATAGAAAATGACTAGCGGAGCAAACACACACGTCTGCTGACCCTTCACGTGGTACCAACTGGCATATGTCCTAACATGATTGGTTACGTTGCCTGAACGACATATTAACGCTAATACTAATAACAACATGACTACTCTTATAACATGAGTAACAATGTCATTCGTGGTGAAATTCAAATTTAAAAACTTGCGTCTTCCAAATCTTCAGACTCCCGCACACTCTGTCTAACTTGAAGATGAAGTTGAACTTGTAATGATGTAATTAGATCCCAGTGTTAGATCTATTGGAAAGTCCCTGTCGATGTAAATGTAATAACTATTGTATTATTACTTTAGTTAGACGTTCCATAAGCTCTGAAATGCCTAGTAAAAATAACATGAATGATATAATATATTGACGGGTTGGGAAGGTGAAAAGATGTGAGGTTTGTGGGGGGAAATGGTCACTGGTAGTACGTCTGTAGTACATCTAGTACAGTTGTTTTGGCATTGCCCGCTTCGGAATGCACAAGATCTGGAAATTATAGCTCACGCAAAAGGGAATAACCTGCTAGGACCTTGTGCGAACTTGTGGACTGCGGACAGACAAAACGCACACAGTTTCCTGCAGAATGAAAATTGGCTTATTACAGTACCTTCCGCGTGGCTCACACAAAAGCTAGTAAAATACTTGGGTGTGTGTGAGTACAGGAAATGTATCCTCAATGTAATAACCAATGATGGGTTGGAGAGGTGACAAGATGTGAGATTTGTGGGGGAAAATGGTCACTGGTAGTACATTTAGAACAGTTGTTTTGGCGTTGCCTTCTTTGGAATGCACAATTAAAATCTGTTTTAATTCACAGAACATTGTATCTGAAAATTATAATGATGATAATAATAATAATATTGAGATAATTCTAAAGTACATTGTACAACCCTTGTAAAAATAATCATTCCTGACCTGAAGTAGAGTGCACAGGAGGTTACTATAATAACCTGAGCAAACGAAGTCTCAGCTCTCTGCTGCTGGGCTTCGGAAACCACCGCATCCTTCCTGAGCCAATGGTGGCTTGGTGCTGTGTATGATTGTGACCACATGTTCACTCTTCGATGTGAAGCATTTCCAGAATCACACACACACACACCCTTCCACCTTTGACCCATTTTTATTAACCCCGAACTACTGTGGTGGGGCAAACCCACTGCAGGCAATAAAACCCAGCTTGCCATTCCTTCCTGTTTTGTTCCATTGAAATGTTGATGTCTGCGTTTCAGGGCCCCCGGAGCCTGCGTCTGTACTTGCTGAGTGATCCAGGATGCGGAATAATAACAAAAAAACAAAGACTTGCCGTCACGGACCATCAAAGGGTAGAGAGGTGGAACGGCAGCGTTTCCGGGCCAAAGGCGAAGACCAAGCGGAGACCTCTGAAGGACTGGAGAACGCTGAGAAGGCAAAATACTCGCCATGGATTGACGCAGAAACACTAATTACACTAAACAATTATGCAAATACAACACCACTTGCTTCATCCTATCTGGGGCATCGGGAGGCTGAAGTCTACCTTAGCCAACTCTGAGTGAAGACAGGGTATACCCTGAGAAGCTTGCCAGACCATCGCAGGGCAACAAACACACAGCCAATCCCGAATGTGCACGTCTTTGGACTGTCGGAGGAAACTGGAGTACCCGGAGGAAATCCATGGGAGAAATCGCATGAGCTCCATACAGAAAGACCCTCGCCGAGCCAGGGGGTCGAACCCGAGACCTTCTTGGTGTGAGGTGGACGTACTAACCGTTACTCCGCCCACTGCAATGGCAATATTTGCAAGTAGTTTTGCGGTGATTTCACAAACAGCTACACAAAGAACAAAGAAGTCACCGTTGGTGTGTTCATGTGTGAATTATCCATTGATATGCTTCGCTGTTTTCACAGGAGAAGTAAAATATTAGTTTGCGATGGTGTCCGAGGGCGCACAGATCGATTTGGGAAAGATTCAGGCGTCCGTCTTTACCAGCGTCAGAAGAAAGATTAAACTGGCAAGGGGGGCTTTCAGAATGATGCCCGAAGATTGTGCACTGAGATGGACTTTTCTATTATTTTTACTATTATCCTGCCGCTCCATCACCAGGACGGCGTTTCTGGTTTCAGCAGGAGCCGTAAGAAAGTGATGAGGTCAGGGTGTAGTCTGGCCATGCCCCATAACGAACCTGTACGTGACAACAAGGAGGTCGAGAAAGGAGAGAATAAGTGTGACACACTTTGTGTTGGTGCTTTTCATCCATACTACCCTCCAGGTCCCTGAGCAGCACTGTGACAGCCTGAAGACCGCCTCCAGACCAAACCATCACCCAGGAAATACAACCACTGTTTTGTGCAATACCGGCGCTGAGACAGATTTCAGTTTCACTGTACCTTCAGATTTTCCTCATTCGCTTTACCGAGGTGATTGTTGCTACAGTTACGGCTATGTTGAGGCTAGAGCCTATCTCAGCCGTCACTGGATGAAGGTTACTCCATGATAAGCTCTGTTAGATGTTAAACACTGCAGGTATGCGATATCATTTAAAAAAATCTTATATTGAAATTAGATGAGCTTCCCCCTACGGTGTGTGTGAAGGGACATTCCTCACAGCAAATCACTTTTGCGTCACTGCACTGAGTTCAGGACGAGTTCACGACTGCCCCAGACCGTCACGACGAGTTTTCGACTTAGTTTACGCGGAGTTCGTGAGCCGGTCACAACATTTTTTCGTGACCAGAATTTTGAACCTTTCAAAATTCTCGTCACGACATGGCGACAGGACGTCACGACAGGATCAGGACTAGTTTGCAATTTGCCATGAGTCCAGTCGTGGCAAGTCGTGATAAAAAAATCATGCAAGTGTCAGATGGCCTATAGACTAGTGAGCTGTAATGTGATAGACTAGTGAGCCGTTCAGGGTGTACCCTACCTTCATCCAGAGTTGACTGAGATAGGCTCCAACCTCCCTGCAGCGAGTAGGATTACACTGTTCGAAAAATAAATTAATGAATAAATAATAACAAACTATTAATGAATTCATTTGAAAGATTTTTTTTAATTAATGAATAACTTGGAGATGCACCGGTTTAGGGTTTTAATAAATAACTAATGTATTATTTTCTCTCCCTCTCTCTGTTCAAGGTGTACCCCACCATTGGTGAGCATCAGCTTTCCTGTGACCTCAGCTGGTACAGAAAATGAATGAATTAATAATAGTAAAGTGGTAGCGGTTAGCATGTTCGCCTCACAGCAAGAAGGCCTGGGTTCGATTCCCAGCCTGGGCGTTTCTGTGTGGAGTTCGCATGTTCTCACCGTACTTGCGTGGGTTTCCTCCGCGTATTCCGGTTTCCTCCTACAGTCCAAAAACATGCCCAGTAGGCTGATTGGCTGTTCCAAATCTCCCTTATGTGTGTGTGTGTGAATGGTTGTGTGAGTGTCAGCCCTATTATGGTCTGGCGAGCTGTCCAGGGTGTACCCTGCCCTCGCCCAGAGTCAGCTGAGATGGGCGCCAGCCTCTCTGCGACCCTAATTAGGATTAAGCGGTTTAGAAAATGAATGAGTAAATTATTAGTGGAACCTCGAGACACGAAAGCTTCAGTACACGAAAAATTAATTTCACGAAATGATATGCAAAGGTTTTTTC
This sequence comes from Euristhmus nudiceps, assembly GCA_030068295.1. NCBI lineage: Eukaryota > Metazoa > Chordata > Actinopteri > Siluriformes > Plotosidae > Euristhmus > Euristhmus nudiceps. The sequence goes on along the minus strand of JAQNCB010000011.1, from coordinate 14,345,040 downwards.
GCTTCATTTTACGAATAAATTTTTCAGCATACGAGAGAAACAGAGCACAATTTCCTATCATGCTCAGCACCATGAGCCTGCTCTTCCTCTCCAGTCCAGGTGGTGGCGGTAATACACCACCAAAAAAAGGAAAAGAAGAAGAAGAATCTGATGTGTTTTAAGTGTAAATAAGTTAATGTTTCCTTCCATTTTTCTTCTGCCATTTTTTCTTATATTCTTTGCCCTCCTCCTCCGCGCTACTTTTGCTTTCGGACGTCGCCTCACTCGAAAGGTAAGGTTCCACATTTTCCTATTATTTTTTTTTCTTTTGTTTTTTTATTTATGTTCTATTATCTACTTCATGTACAGGTATTAATGGTTAGGTTCGGTATATTGAATGATTCAAATGTATTTGGCTCTTATTTCGTTCTGGTTTTACCCTTATTATAAAATTTAATGTGGTGTTTTTGTAGAGCTTGGAACGAATTAATTTCGTATCTCGAGTTACTACTGTATTATTATTATTATTCCAGGTGTAAATTAAACTTTAAATAATTTATTATAAATCTAGCTGTAAATTGTTTTAATTGTTGAAATGTAAACTCCCAAACTCTGAAACATGAACTCCAGTAAACATAATTTTTAAATACACTTCCGTTTATAATTACAGTCCGGTTTAACAAGACACAACAACAGTGTCGCGTTCGGACGGTCATCTGATCCCTTTCCTGTTGTAGCCTGAATACCTCAATAACCAATCATTACATTATAAAGTACACTAGATAGGGCGCCTATTACCCTTATTGTGTATTGTATGAGGGAACTAATGTAGGAAGTAAACACACAGTTTGATATCCAGCCAATAAGACCTGGTTGAAGTGCTCATCTGATTCGAGATGAAGGCAAACAGCTGCATAGTGGACTAGAAAGGGCGCATCATGCTGCTGCTTTCCATCCTGAGTAGGGCGCTTATAGAGGGGGTAGGAGGTTTGTTTATACTTAGCCAATAGAAGTGAGAGAAAACTTGAAACTCCGCCCATGTGGTGTTAGAGAGGAAGGGGGCAGTGACTAAGAAAAAGTATTGCTGTGTGGACGATCGGTTTGTTCGCAGTAAAAGAGAGAAATGTGCGGAATGTTTGGATTTTTATCTCAAATAAGAGAGCAGGATTATTTTTGACAGGAATTATTCAAGTTTTTTTTGTTGTTTATTGTTTTGGAGAGTTGGAAGTTAAAGTCTGTTTGAAAACTCACAGGTGGCAAAAGAAGAAGAAGAAGAAGAAGTGGGGGAATTAAGAGGAGAAAAACACTGAAATGTGGGATATGAGTTAAATCACACGTCCTGCTGGATAATTGGATTTTTATTTTATTTTCGGAGAATTAATTGGAGGAGGTGATCCACTGTTCTGTGAACGGATTATGAGTTTTGCTTTGTTTTCTGCGTTTTCCTGCCATTCTTCTCTGCGCTTCCTGCTCGGACTGACCGCAAGCACCCAACGACTAAAAATACACACCATGGACTCAGAAATGGACTTTTTGCGCCTTTAAAACAATCAGGAAATATATTTTTTGGACATATAGCTATATAATTGGAAGATAAATAGATCTGGGGGCGGGGTTTTTAGATTGTGTGTGTGTGTGTTTTTGCACATCCTGTCGGAAACCATTTGCGCAGACGTGCCTTTTTTTATTTTATATATATTTTTTTTGTTCATGAAAGTATTGACTTGGGTTCAAGATTTCCTGTGAACAAGATCAGGGAATTGTGTTTGCTTGCCATTTGATCAGATCCCACCCTGTGGCTCTGATGGAGCGCTCAGGGTTTGCGCCTTTCTGCACATCCCTTGTTGCCGTCTTCATGGAGACCTGTGCGCTCCATGCGTCCTGGTGCTGTGCGCGTCTTTCTGGCTAGTGCGCTCAAATTTGGAGGAGATCACCCCCTCCCTCCCTGAAAAGGAGCACAGCAGTCCCTTCTCCATGATCCTCACGTACAGGTTGGAAACAGGAGAGAGGGGCCGGAGAGTCTGTGCATTTGTTTGTTTGGATCCGTGCGTAAAGAGGAGGAGGAGGAAGAAGAGGAAACGCCATGGAGCCTCTGAAGAACATCTTTACACGTGGTCCGCTGTCCCCCTGGAAAAATCTGGAGCAGTCCCAGAAAGGCAACTTCACCAACCCGGTATGGACAGCCCTCTTTGATTACGAAGCATCAGGCAAGGACGAGCTGACCCTGCGCAAAGGGGACGTGGTGGAAGTTCTGTCCTTAGACTCTGAAATTTCCGGGGATGAAGGCTGGTGGGCTGGAAAGGTCAACAACAAGGTGGGGATCTTCCCTTCCAATTACGTCTCGCTCAAACCCAGCGGATACAGCAAGATCCCCGGGTCCAGTGGCTCGGGCGAGCTGCAGTTCGAACCGGAGGTGTTGGATTTCCGGGAGCTGAGCTTGCAAGAGGTGATCGGGGTGGGAGGGTTCGGGAAGGTCTACCGTGGGACATGGAGAGGGGATCTGGTGGCGGTCAAGGCAGCACGCCAGGACCCGGATGAGGACATCAGCGTGACGGCGCAGAACGTGCGCAATGAAGCGCGCCTCTTCGCCATGCTCACGCATCCGAACATCATCGCTCTCAAAGGAGTCTGCCTGCAGGAACCCAACCTGTGCCTGATCATGGAGTACGCATCCGGTGGACCTCTGAGCCGGGCGCTGGCTGGGAGGCGCATCGCACCCCACGTCTTGGTCAACTGGGCCGTCCAGATCGCCAGAGGCATGCTGTATCTTCACAGTGAGGCCATCGTCACCGTCATTCACAGAGACCTCAAATCAAATAATAGTAAGTGGCTCAACTGCTGTCGAGGTGCGTCGGCGCAGTATTATCCGTCACCCGTTCACATCCCGTTTCCATACACGGTGGTTTAGTTGTGTACGCGGCGCTGCACGACCTCCCAGAGGTTCTAGATGATGGTTAGAGTTATGGTCTGAGCACTGGTCTTCAAGAAATGGAAATTCATTCCAAGTGCTTTCACGGGGTTTCCTCCAGGTTCTCTGGTTTCCTCCCACTGCCCAAAAACATGTAGGCTAATTCGCTGTTCCAAATTTCCCCTAGGTGTGAGTGTGAATGGTTGTACGTGTTGCCCTGCAATGGTCTGGCGCCCAGACTTGGCTGAGATAGGCGTCAGCCTCCCCCATGACCTTAATTAGGATTAAGCGGATCATAAAATGAATGAATGAATGAGTAATACACCTTTTTAAAAAAATTGGTGAATGTGGAGCATCCACCACTCCATATTCGAAGAGTGGTTACTATAGTAACAAAACCATGACACCACTGTTCTTCCCCGGTTTATCACGTGGCCCTGGGTTTGATTCTGGGGTTTGGTGGTGGTCTGGGCGTTTCCGTGTGGAGTTAGCATGCTCTTCCTCTGCGTTCTTGGGTTCCTCCTGGTACTCCGGTTTCCTCCGACAGTCGAAGGACAAAATAGGTGTAAGTGTCAATGGTTTTGTGCATGTTGGCTCTGCGATGGTCTGGCAATTTGTTCAAGGTGTATCCCGCCTTCACACAGACTTGGCTAATATAGGCTCCAGCCTCCTTGTGACCCTAGTAGGATTAAGCTGTTCAGGAAATAAATGAATAACACAAAAAAACGAAAGTGTCCAATCAGCACCTTTCGACCAATCAGAATCGAGAAAGGGAGGGGTCAGCATTACTATCCCTTTGGCTCCGCCTTTGAAACTGACAAGGGTTTTTGAAGCTTCTGGTAGAAAGCTGGACATTGTGTGGCTATTATTTTGAATTATTTTTTATTTTATTACAAAGTTGTGTTTATAAAAGCGAGGCATGTCACGTGACCGGTGGACTGTGTGAGAGTTTTATACATGTACATGTGTGATGTTTTTCCTGTTGAAAGAAACTATTCCTTGAAGATTGCAGTTTCCTTGCTGTCAGGTTCTGCCGCACTGCGCTCCTTTGGTTGCCAAAACGAACATGAGTTGCATTAATATGAAGTGGATGATTCATGGTACAGACAGCGTTCATTAACGTCCGTGGAGACGCTCTCGCGCTCTCAGCTGATTGCTTGCTGATGTCCTCCAGCGCCTGGACACGTCACATGACTTCATTTAGGTGACTCGAATGCGCGCTTTCTGAGAAATGGAATGTAGATCGTGATAAGAAAAGCAAAGGTCAAGAAGAATAATAATACTGTGTCGTATTGTAATGTATGCAGAGGTAAAGTTTATTAGCGCCACGTTTAGGGTTTAGAATAACGTCTGTCCCGCAAGCATCTACAAATAACTTAAATTTCTAGAATAATTCAATTAATTCATTCATTTTCTGAACCGCTTAATCCTAATTAGGGTCTGGGGAGGCTGGTGCCCATCTCAGCTGACTCTGGGCAAGGGCAGAGTACACCCTGGACAGCTAGTCAGGTCATTGCAGGGCAGAAACACGCTGATGGCTGTGCAGGTGGTTCTTTTACATCCCTCTCACCACAGACAGTGAGAGACACGGCCGGCCTTTGGTAACCCAGTTAGCTGCACTGGGGGGGTAGCCGTGACAACCGTTGGCAGTGGGGCTTGAACTCCTGACCTTGGGATCGTTAATCCAGCACTGGGCCACCACTGCCCTTGTAAACAGTGGTGCAGGTAACGCCTTGTTCGGTGCCACGTTTGTTTAGGAAGTGATTACAGAATGGAAGAATAAGAGCAAGTCGGGTTGCCAGAGCTGCACCATGTAACACTTTAGGTCCCAAACAAGCTCCAGTCTTTAATCACACCGGACTGAAGAAATGAAATCTGGCAGGATGAGTAAGAAAAAAACGTATACAATCAATTAAAATAAAAATGCAAAACAACAGGACGGCGCGAGCCGATCTCAGCCAACACGGTTCGACAAAAGGTGGGGTGCACCCTGATCCATCACTGGGCCAACACACACGTGCATCCACAACTAGGGGCAATTTGGAACAGCCAGTTTGCCTGATATGCAGGTCTTTGGACAGAAACACCCTTGATGAGCCTGGAACTTGAACCCAACACCGTGCTGATCTTGCTGTGAGGCAGATGTGCAAATCACCACAGGCTATATATGTATTAATCTATATTCATTTATTCATTTTATACACCGCTTAATCCTAATTAGGGTCGTGGGGAGGCTGGCGCCCATCTCAGCCGACTCTGGGTGAGGGCAGGGTTACACCCTGGACAGCTCGCCAGGCTATCACAGGGCCGACACTCACACAACCATTCACTCACATCTAAGGGAGGTCTGGAACAGCCAATCAGGCTACTGGGCATGTTTTTAGACAGTGGGAGGAAACCGGAGTACCAGGAGGAAACCCACGCAAGCATGGGGAGAACATGCAAACTCCACACAGAAACACCCAGGCTGAGAATCGAACCCACGCCTTCTTGCTGTGAGGCAAACGTGCGAACCACTACACCACCGCGCCGCCTCAATCTATATTTTACTCAGAAAATTTATTAAGATGAAAATTTAAAAAATGAAGTTGGAGTGTATTTTTTTTCAAAAGTAACATTTTAGATTTTTACAAAAATATATTCTGTATGTTTTTTTTTTTTTTTTGCAAAATAGCTACAAACAATATCTAGTAATATATGCATGTTATATTTAGGGCATCTATACATTAGTGATTTCATAATATATATATATATATATATATGTGTGTGTGTGTGTGTGTGTGTGTGTGTGTGTGTGTGTGTGTGTGTGTGTGTGT
>JAQNCB010000011.1:14155098-14166963 GCA_030068295.1 Euristhmus nudiceps | reverse complement strand
AGCTCCCTCTGACATTCTCTGTATTTCTCAACCAGCAACCTCAAAGCAAATACTGCATCTGTGGTACTCTTTCTTGGACTGAAACCATACTTCTGCGCACAAATGCTCACTTCTGCCCTTAGTATAGCTTCCACTGTTCTGTCCCATAACTTCATTGTATGGCTCATCAACTTTATTCCTCTGTAGGGAACTAAAAACCTCTATAATCATTTAGTAATGCTACGGTGGCTAATTTAAAGCATTTAACGCTTGGCTAGATGAGCTGGCCTAGCTGCAGTGCTAAAGATATGGTATTACTTGTAACGATGTAATGCATCGAGAGAGTCCTGGTTTCAAATCCCAGGTTCAGCAAAAGTGTTTCTGTGTGAGGTTTGTATGCTCTCTCTGTGTTTGCATTGGTTTCCTCCAGGTACTTTGGCTTACTCCCACGGTCCAAAGACATAAAATGAACCTTGCATTTGGCTAATTGGGCTGTTCCGACTTGACCCTACATGTGATTATAAATGGTTATGTATGGTTTGGCCCTGTGACGGACTACTGAGCTCCACTTTTGCCTTGAGTTAGCTGAGATAGCTTCCAGCCTCCATACCACTCTGGTAGGATGAAGCAGCTTGGCAAATGAATGAATATAGTACAGACAAGCTTATTGTAGGTCATTAGAGAAAGAGAAAAGGAAAGAGATGACTGACGCATGCGATAAAAGTGATAACATGAGAAAAGCAGAGAAATCGAGAAAGGAAGACGTACAGGATACAACTAGAAGGATGATGATGAATATATAAATGAATGAGTGCACAGTGATTAGTGCTGATTATAGGCTTACAGAAACGGAGCAGATTCGTGAATGACTGCAAATCAAGATGAAATTCTCTTTTATTCGCACTATGCCAGAGCCCAGTGGGAGCCATTCTGCATCTGTTATTTCTCAATAAAAAAATTTGATACAGCGAGGGTCTTTAAAGCTTGCAGAGAAGATGAGGGAAATTATCTCTAATTGCCCGTCAAAACCTGCTACTTACATTGTATAATAAAAGCTACTATCTATGAGGAAGATTTGTATGAATCATTTTAATGTTGTTCATAAGGTTGTTGTTCTCAGTAACACCTTCAGAAGCTGATAAAGCTAAAGGACATAAACAAAAAAAATATTAACATTGCGAACAAAATTTGGAGGTTAGGAATAGTAAACAGCAATTATGCTGAACATAATACATAATAGGTATTAAAAGATGGCGTAATAACTCGCATTTCTGCCTCACAGCAAGAAGGTCCCGAGTTCAAATCCCGGGCTTGACAAGGATATTTCTGTGTAAGATAAGCCTGGTGAGCTTGTACACCCGAACCCAGTGGCTCATCAGGGCCGGTGCTTATCCTCGGTTTTTGTCGCGTGAAGCGACTAGGAGTTCAACTCCTCCTGGATGGGACGGTAGTCTATTTCAGGTTGCCTTCACAGTATTTTTTACTGCTACCCATTTATACTGACGGGTGAACAGAGGCACACTTGTGGTTAATACCTTGCCCAGGGATCTTAGCACGGTTGGGGTCCAACTGGGACTCAAACCCATGACCTTCTGATCATGAGCCCAGCACACTAACCACTACGCCACCCTATTTCTGTGTAAGGCTTGCATGATTTCCCTGTGCTTCCTAGGGGTACTTAAGTTTCCTCCCAAAGGCCATTAGGGGTTCCTAATTGACCCTTGCCTCGTTGATCTTACAATGGACTGGACGTTTAGAAAATGAATGACTAATGATGTCATGCATTGCTTTAGTATTATGGAATTATTGGTGGCTGAGTGGTTTGTGCTGTTTCCTTACATCTAGAAAGTTCTAAGTTTCTTGATTGTGGCCAACAAGTCACTTTTTTTGTGTGGAGCTTGCATGTTCTCCCCATTGTTATGAGGTCTCCAGTTCCTCCCAAGAGCCAAAGATAGATTTGGAAACATACTTAAATGTACAGCATGGAGAGGCTCTACACAGCTTGCTATAAAACACTGGGCTAAATGGTGTGAGAGAAAGGTGGGTCTGAATTTTAAATGCACCCATGGTGGCTTGTTGAATTGTTCTTCACTTTGAATCTGGGCTCCGATGATTGAAGTCCTGACCCCAGCCAATCAGACTAGCTTTCTATCAGCCTGTCCCATCTGACAGCCAATAATGAAAAAGGAAAAGTTGCTGGAGTGGGATTCATCAGGACCACACACAGCAACAAGCACTTCATGTTATCCCTGTCATCCTACACAGTTGTCTTCCAGTCGTAAGGAGGAAGACTTAGTGACAAACACAAAATAATTAAAATACAATAGATATCACGACAATCAAAATACTGAAATGAAATCAAATGAATTGGGCATCCTTGCCTAGAAATGTTTATCTGCATATTCAGGAATGGTTCTCATTTTCATCCCCCCCCCCCCCCAAAATATTGACCCAAAATCAATATTTTGCCTCAGGAAATAATTTTACCACAATTAGAAAGGGTCTTGGTGAACAAAGGGTTAAATATATTCAGGTCTGAGATTTTAGATTTATTGTGATGAGAACACAAAGTCAGGTGACCTATAAAAGTCCAAAATCAGCATAACCCAGAGGACCAAGATCAAGAAATACAAGAACACCAAAGCAAAATACTGGACCGGAACATCTTGAGTAAAGTCATGACATCCATGAAGACCATAGCCAGGAAATTACAGAAGCCCAAGAGCAAGATGCTCACCAAGACCTTGGCCAGTAAAACCCAGAACAAGGTACGCAAATCCAGATAGACCATGGACAGGAAATTCCAAAAAAATTAGGCCACGATAATTCAGAAGACCAATGGACAGGAAAAGCCCTAATGAGGTCAGGACTCTACGTGAAGACGATGGCCAGGAAAACTCAGAACTTGCAATAAAAATCTAAAAAGGCCACTGACAGAAAAATGCCATGACCAGAAAAACCTTGAATGAGGTCAGAAAATCCACAAAGGCCTGCAAGAAATTCCAAATAGCCAAGACAATTGTAGACTATAGCCATGACAACGCAGAACAAGGTAGAAAGATCCATAAAGACCATGGACAGAAAATTTCTCAAAACCAAGGCCAAGATAATTCAGAAGATAATTCAGAAGTCAATGTCCTGGGAAGCCCATTATGAGGCCAGGAAATCCACGAAGACCATGGATGGAAACTTCCAGAAAACCAATACCAAGATGAGCCAAAAGACCATGACCAAGATGACAATGGACAGGAAAATACAAAGCCGTAAGACCAAGATGATCTTGTAGAGCATTGCTAGGAAAACCTACAACGTTGACCATGAACATTAGGACTATGACCTAACATACTACGCCCAGGGAAACCGAGAACAAAGTCAGGAATTCCATTCATGCAGATACGATAAAAGAGAGCTAGCATGACCCAGAAGACTCAAACTAGAAGAACATTTGCTACCAAGAATTGGGCGTATTTGATGTCCGCCCTGACCAAAACTTAGTCCCTTCAAACCAGGGTTCCAGGATTGCTTCAAAACCTAAAACATGGCATTTAATGTAAAGGCAGACCATGCTTATGGAAACCAGCACCACACAATCCACACAGGGTGTGTGCAAAAAGACATTGAACATATCATAATATAGCAAAAAAATACACGTGTCTCCCTTGTATTGCTTTGTTTTCTTATCTTGACAGCTTCATACCTGTGCCTCTCATGGCTTGTTTTTTGATCAATCGGTAGTTCTCTTTTCATACCTTCACCTTGAAAAATCCTTTGACATTTTCTCTCTTGGGTGGATTCTGTCCAAATCTCTCCCTCTCTCAGCACATCTAGGACCCCCCCCCCCCCCCATTTATTGTCTCTCCCTGCTTCTGTTTCTCCTCTCTTCTTTCTCTGTTCCAGAAAAAAAAATCTGAGCACTCAGCATTTAACTGCATGGCTGTCACATTGCACAAGTGCAACAGTCATTCAAAAGACGAGAGTACAAACACATAACCACCGAGAGAATTACAGTGTGAGAGAGTTGGATACATTTAAAAAGGACAGCCTGAGGCACACAAACACATTTGGGTAGCAAATACTGGGCTTAGATTTGTTAACTGTAGCTTGACAGGATACGGCTAAACACACAAATGTTGACTCGATGAACTTACAGTCTTACAGTCTAAACATATTTGATGAAGATTGTTCTTAATATGCTGCTTGAAAATCTTTCAGGTGATCAATGTTGAGAAGACTGAAGAAATACTCTGATTATTTTCTCTGTACAGCTCACATGGCTGAAGAATTCCTGAACACCACCAAACACACCCCATTAAACTAAATATTGCCAAGGAAATAATGAAACATTCATTAATTCATTTTCTGAACCGCTTAATCCTAAGTAGGGTCACGGGGAAGCTAGCGCCCACCTTAGCCAACTCTGGGCGAGGGCGGGATACACCCTGGCCAGCTTTCCAGGCCATAGCAGGGCCCAATAATAAAACAATCGGCCCATAATTACCGGTATTAGCATGTGCTCACTTACACTTATGCTTTAAACACACTCTGAATATCAGTCGCGTTATTGGTTTCATTTCAAAGTATACTGGATCTCTGTGTAAATTAGTGTTTTTACAACCTTTTTCAGTACACAACACGACAAACACTCATTGTGAAATTCTCTCTGTTACACATGAGCATATCTATATTTTCATTATCTATTGTTTTTTTACTTCATTAATTTTCCAAGTTGCATTCTTGTAAAATCCGTTTGATAGTTTGCATTAGCTAGTTTGAAAAGACTGCCGTTTGAGTCACGTGCGATCAATAAGTCACGAGAATTGGATATGAACCCCTTTGTTCATACAAGTTAGGTTAATGGCAAAAATAAGAGTATACAGATAGAAGTTGCAGAATCATACAGTGGTCTCAACATTCCATCTTTGGAACACCCACCTCACGTTCTTCATAATTGGTAATTGTAATTGAGCATTTTAGCTGGATTGCCTGATATTGGTCTTGATAACCTAATACTGTTAGCTAGGTTTTGCTTGAAAGAAAAAGAGGTATACACACAAAAAAGAGAATCCTCCACCTTACATTCATTGCTTTAATTTCTAGTTTTTAATACCAGTGCACTAACAAAGACAGGATTACAACAATTGATTTAATAAGATTGTTTTTTTTTTTTTAAATAAAAACACTTTTTTTTTAATTTCTTACTTTAGACAGAGGTCCACGGTTCTATAACCTGACCCATTAAAATAACAGAAGGATCACATGTGAAATCAAAGTCTGGTAATTAAATGTTCTTATTTGTTTATTGAATTGTGTGAGCTCAGAGCAGAGCCCTTTCGATTTGATTAAGTTTCATTATGGTGGTAATCATATGTAATTGTATAATTGAGTTCAATTATAATTGAGTCTTTCTTATCAGCTTTGCTCAGTCTGACTCATATTGGGTCTTGCTTGCCAACAAATTCTGTTGAATGAAAAATATGAAATCTGAACTGATCTTGATCTTGCTATGAACAGATGTTTGAATGCAAGTGTGTGAAATCGACACATTATTTAAATATAAATTACTCCTTTTAAAGTAAATGCATGTTCGGTTATATTACCATTTCAGCATATGTTTTTGAGCCAGTGGTCTTATAAATCAGTCACTGCTACTTGATGTCATGGTTTAGAATGAGCAGAAAGGATTGTTCTAGTGATACTGTTGGACTGGACAAAACAGCTCGAGAGACTGTGACTGAGTGGCACGGGTCAGGACAATCTGCCAGACTGGTTGGGGTTGGTCATGTCGCGAGTCATGGGTGAGAATATTAGTCAAAGTATCTTACGTTTACTTACAATTTTCGTGCTGCATCCCTCAAGGCCTGCATTCGTGACAGTAGTGCAATTAGCTGGTCCCATCTCCAAGGCTAAATGTGTTCAAGAAATGCAGCCTACTTTTTCCAATCTTCAACTCATCCCAACATTCATAGCATGCTGGCAGCACCGCCATTACATTTGATTTAATGTGTCACAGCTGTGAATGTTGCTAGGTGTTGAGAGGATCAGCAATTCATGAGGCTATAAGCTAAGGATGCAAATAGGGAACCTTTTGAAGACGAGACCATCTCAGTTAACACTGACTGGCTCATAATGGTTTGCGTTTTGCAGTCAAACAAAACCATAGCATACCTTGAAGAATGCAGAGCTGGTCTTAGATGGGAGCCAAGATTGGCCGAGAGAGTCTGTGGGAGTTTGTAGGGTGGATGAGATTTGTCATGAGATTTGTACAGAGTGGAGAGGTCTGGTCAAGAGAGTCCGTGGAATGGGTCAAGAAAATGACAGGCTCAGAGATTCTGTAGGATGGAGTAGCTTTGGGCAAGAGTGTCCCTGGAAGTGAGTAAGATTGATCGCGAGAGTATGCAGTAGTAGGTGGAACTTCTCAAGAAAATGTGTAAGATTGGTCAAGAGAGTCCACAAGAGTGTGCAAAAAAGTGACAGGATCAGAGATTCTGTGAGATGGGGTAGAATTGGATAAGAGAGTCTTTGGAAGTAAGTAAGATTGGTCAATAGAGTCCACAGGAGTGGGCAAAAAAGTATGCTTGGGTGGGTGGGTTTGGTCAAGAAATTTGTACTGAGTGGAGGGGTCTGGTCAAGAGAGTCTGTGGGATAGGTCAAAAAAGTGACAGGCTCAGAGATTCTGTGGGATGGGGTAGAATTGGGCAAGAGTCTCCCTGGAATTGAGCAAGATTGGTCAAGAGAGTCTGTAGTAGTGGGTGGAACTGCTCAAGAGAATCTGTAAAATTGGTCAAGAGAGTCCACAGGAGTGTGCAAAAAAGTGACAGGATCAGAGATTCTGTGAGATGGGGCAGAATTGGATAAGAGAGTCTTTGGAAGTAAGTAAGATTGGTCAAGAGGGTCTACAGGAGTGGATCTGCTGGAGTGGGTAGGTTTATTCAACAGATTTGTACAGAGTGGCGGTAGATCTAGTCAAGAGAATCTTTGAGATTGGACAAGATGGTCTCAAGATAAAAGAGTCTGTGGGTGAGGGAAAGATTGGCCAAGAGAGACTATGGGAGGTGGGACTTAGTAAGAGAATCTGCGGAATTGGTTTCGAGGGTTTATCGGCGCAGGCAAGATTGATTTAAAAAGGTCTGTGGGAGTGGTAGTGATTAGTCTAGAGTGTCTACAGAATTGAACAGGATTGGTCGGACAGTTTGTGTGACCGGTCAAGAAAATATGCATGGGTGGGAGGGAGTGGTGAAGATGGTTTGTTAACTTCCATGTTAACTGTTTCTTCAATATCACTCATTCCCCACTTTTTGCAGTACAATGACCCCCCGCACCCCAGTGTAAGTAATTACTCATGTTTATTTTTCCATGAAGAAGGTTTTATTAAGAATGGTGCATTTTGTTGGGTATGCACATAAACTGTGCGTATAAGTTTGGGTTTAATTCCCTTTTAGGAAAATCTGCAGGAACATGTGTAGGTCAGGATTCTTTGGGATTTGGGTAGGCGGGACTCAAAACCCCTTCCTGTGGATACCTATACTGCAGGGCAGGGCAGAACTGAAGAAGCATATCAGGACCACTTGACAATATTTGAAAAAAAAAAAAAAAAAAAAAAAAAGAAAAAAAAAAACGTAGCTCATTTTTTGGCAGAGGCTGTGGAGTTGAACAACCCATGGGAGTGAATTTGAGTTGTCTCCATGTTTTCCAAAACTCTACTCAGCCTTAGTATTTTGAATCTGTGTTGTAATACTACTGAAAGCTTCATGCATCAGTGTATTTGGCTCTTTCCCCCCCTTATTACTTCAATAATAATTCAAGCAAATAACTTTTAAAATTCCTCAACACACATTGGACCATATTTACATTCTGAAGAAATCTCCAGAAACCTAACAATACCACTGCGAACCATGGGAGCATTCACTGTTGATTGTCTCCGGCTTTTCTATTGCAAGCAAATGAACTTTCCCTGTGATTACACATTTTTATTGATCTATGACTCATTGCTTACACAGACATTCACACACACTCACACTTTTGGCCTATATCGTCTTTGCTGCATAGTTGTACGCTCTCCGTTCCAAGCCCTGTGACTCACGAACCATCAAGACTTTGGAATTCAGTGCCATGCTGTTCATTTTACCGAGACCTCCATCTCTAGTAGCGCTGCTGCCTCCAGACCATCTCACATGTCTCAGGGAAACGCAAACCAGACATCAGTACGCCTTGTTTGGCGTGATCATACTCACAGATTTCCTAATAAAAACTTGAGCAGAACCTACCCTTGAAAAAAAAAAAAAAGAGAGAATGTGAGTAGAGAGTGATAGATGAGAGTCAAGCAGAGACTGAGGCGCTAGGAAACTGTCAGACGAATCAAGACAGCGAATCAAAAGAAAAGAGATACAAGACAAGTGTATTGATTGTATGTATTCAGGTCTTTCACTGACACCGGTGGGTGTGTTGTGCTCTGGGAATACGTTTCCCCATCAGATTCACATGGAGAAAGAGATGCAACATTGACATCGAAAACTAAATCCTCAGAAACTGTGGAAGTGATCTATACAACCAGCAAACAAACAAAAAAGAAAGAAAGAAAAGGAAAAACAATCGAAAAGAAATTCTATATCCATTTCATGGTGCTTTTGATATTCTCTAAATCTTACCACTGAAAGAATACCTGCTGCCTCCTGTAGGTTTCCACTTTATCAGCACAGCACTAAATCAAACCATGACATTTCTGTCTGAGCGTGTATTTGTGAGGGTTTGTTTTCCTTCCTGCAGTTCCATCTCTGATTATCTGTTCTGTCTTCAGGACCCTGGTGCAGATACCACTGTTCCCTGGTGCTAGAACTGCTTTCTATCAGCTGTAATGAATGCCCCGCATCCTTATCTCAACTCTGGGCTTTGAGCTGGCAGTCTTCTCTGGGTCATGTGACTGAATCTCTGCTTTCTCATTCTTCCCAAGTCAAACATATTCTGACTAAGCCTCAAACTCTTCACAGGGTGCCTTGAAACATCGTTCTCAAAGAACAGAAGCAATGTTAATTAAGCAAACTTTTACAGTCCTTGTCTTGGAAAAAATGGTGATAGTTTTTAGCCTTCCTATGTGCTTTAAGTAAGAAATTGTAATGAGTCATATTCCGTTATTATATTTAGACACAAAATATAATAGCAGTGGTGGCCCGGTGGTAAAGTGCTGGATTACCGATCCGAAGGATGTGGGTTCAAGCCCCGTTGTCAGCGGTTGTCACTGCTGTTCCCTCCACTGCAGCGAACTGGTCTATCAAAAGCCAGCCATGTCTCTCACTGTCTGTGGTGAGAGGGATGTAAAAGAACCATCGCCGACTTTCGGAAAGAGTAGCTACATAGCCATCAGCGTGTTTCTGCCCTGCGATGGCCTGGTGAGCTGTCCAGGGTGTACTCCGTCCTTGTCCAGAGTTGGCTAAGATGGGCACCAGCCTCCCTGCGACCCTAACTAGGACCAAGTGGTTCAGAAAATGAATGAATGCTGGAGACAATCTCAGCTGACTCTGGGCGAAAGGCGGTATACCCTAAATCAGAAGTTCCCAACCTTTCTTGCAGCGGGGACCCGTTTTATGTATGAAAATGTTTCCGCGGATTGGTTAGTGGCGCAGGTTTTGTTTTTGACTCATTTTTTACAAGGGCTAGCTTGTGGTTAGCTTAAAATTATAATTGTGGTTAGCTAATGTGTGAAATGATGCAACAGAATCAAGTGCGGCAGTAAAGCGAAGGCGGAAACGGTCTTTTTTCAAAATAAGATCCAGAAGTTCGAATAAAAAAATATATATAATTTGTACCATGAAATATTTTGTTTGCGGACCGGTATCAAATGATCCGCGGACCGGGGGTTGGGGACCCCTGCCCTAAACAGCTTGTCACGTCATTGTAGGGCAAACACGATCACACAACTATTCACACCTTGCATAATGTGCATGTTTTGGGACTGTAGAAGGAAACCGGAAAACCCAGAGAAAACCCATGAAAGCATGAGGAGAGCATGCAAACATGTAATCTTCATACGGAAATACCCTTCTGACTACAGGGCTTGAAGCCAGGACTTTCTTGTTGTGATACAAGAGTACAAATCACTACAGCACCATACATGGACAAAATCTGTGCGTAACACACGAAACGATGGCACTGCATGACCAACTGACAACTGATGGCTGCATAGAAGACATTAGTACATGTGCTCAGAAATGCTTTGGAAAACCGTTGTCACTAGAAGAAACAGTATGTTAATGCATCTCCAAATGCAAAGTGAAAGTCACATATTAACAGCACTCAGTAACCCCGCCAATTCCCCTCGGCCCAAGTTCATCGAGGATAATTACAGCATAATAAACGAATTTGCAAATGTGAGCTGTGCTCTGATGAGTCCACTTCTCAACTGTTTTTGGAAATCATGGACATTGTGTCCTCCAAGCTAAAGAGGAAATGAATCATCCAGATTGTGACCAGTACAAAGTTCAAAGGGCAGCATCTGTTACGGTATGGGGTGTGTTAGTGCACATCACTTGGGCAAGTTGCACATCTGTGGAGCCGACATTAATGCTGAAAGGTCCATACAGGTTTAACAGCAACATACACTACGAGCCAGATGACCTTTTTTATGTCTCTGTGTTTCCATCAAGACAATGCCAAGCCACATTCCACATGCTACAACAACATGGCCTTGTAGTTGAGAAGACTTTCATTAAAAACGAGGCCTAAGATACAACATAAAATAAATGTGTTCCTTATTTAAAATGTGAACATGAAATTCAACTAAAAATGCAACCATGTAAGTCCTGGCCTGTTAAGCAACTAACGTTGCAGGCATTTATTGTCCTTACATTTATAGCATACATAGCAGGGAGGCTGGCGCCCATCTCTGCCGACTCTGAGTGAGGGAAGAGTACACCCTGGACAGCTCTCCAGGCCATTGCAGGGCAGAAACACCCTGACGGCTATGCAGCTACTCTTGATAAAAGTCAGCGATGGTTCTTTTACATCCCTCTCACCACAGACAGTGAGAGACACGGCCGGCCTTTGGTAACCCAGTTAGCTGCGGGGGGTGGGGGGGGTGGGGGGCAGCAGTGACAACAGTTGACAGTGGGGCTGGTGTCCCCGACCTTGGGATCAGTAATCCAGCACTTTACCACCGGGCCACCACCACATCAATTTTAGAATCAGCGTAGTGTGGTTATAAAAAATATAATAATTTATTGGCATGAATCTTAAATGTTGTGTTTCTATTTAATTAAATACAGATCAGCATGTTTTGTAAATCATTGCATTTTGTATTTATTTATGTGTTACACAGCACATTTGAGATCAGGGTTGTACTTGGTCGTTTACTTATAAAGGAAGATGTGTCAACATGAGGGGCAATAACGGAACTGAATACTTTCAGTACTTTCATCTGTTAACTTGGGCATTACAAGATGTAGACTTTATTCTTATCAACTATTCTTTTGTTAGAATGACCAACATGCTTGTGGACATTGTATGCTGCATGTCCAGCCTTCCCTTGAGATTCAGTTTACAGACAGATCACATTTTATTTGAGAATTCAAGAGTATAATTTATATTTCATTGTTTCATACATAATGTCAAGCAGTCCTGGTTCAGGTGCAGCAAAACAGGCCAAAAACCTGAAAAAGACTGAATGCTTCACAAATGGGACAAGGGACATATACATCTATTGTACTATTAGCTTTTCAATTTATCTTTGTTAGTGGACCATTTCTGAGGAGGGTGACAATGGCGCTATGCATTGCTGAAGTCCTACTCCTCTTTTTTGGGCTCCTCCCCTCAGCGGTCACCACAGCGAATCATCTGTTTCCATCCATCCCTGTCCTCCGCATCCTCTTGTCTCACACCAACTAACTTCATATCCTC
>JAQNCB010000011.1:13945956-13956775 GCA_030068295.1 Euristhmus nudiceps | reverse complement strand
CTGGGGGGGGGGGGTCTGGAGCCTATCTCAGCCAACACTGGTCAAAGGTGGGCTACACCCTGAACAGCTCGCCAAAACGACGTCGGGCCAAACTCAATTCTATGACCATAAAATTTCCTAACACATTCCAATGTTAATAGAAACACTAACTTGAATTAAGTGATATGTAACTTGACCACACAACTCACAATTAAATTTTTAAAAATTTGTTTATTTATTATTTATTTTTTGGCAGATGGACTTGCCATAAAACCATCGCTAGCATTTGCCTTTAAACAAAGTCCTGCCCCCTCCCATGCACATTTTCATCAATCTTGGTGGGCATGCTACACAACCTATATGTTTAAAAAATAATTTAATTTTGGAAGGTCAAGGTCAACGGTTAAAGGTCAGGGCAAGGTCACAAAATTCTGGAAAAAGCATACTTAGAACTTTAAAACAAGTGCCGATAACGTATAACTTTACTATAGAACATTAATAATAAACACCTAGCCAACTTCAATCAAAATTTGGGACTTTATTTGCTAATTAGGCGACCCCTGAGGGGAGACGCCAAAAGAAAAGTAGTAGTAGTTAGTAGTAGGTCATGCCCATGTACTACAAAGCATATGTTAAGGGCATATGCAATTAGAACATGCACCTAATATAGGACCTATTTGCTACACTATCAGTGCTGCATGGCATGGGTACCCTGCAGTCTATGGATGCCCCTCTGGTTTTGTTAGGAGGTAAACTTCTCATAGTTATCGTATAACCTATATTATGCTGTGTAGATGCTTAAATGCCATCCAGGCACATTTCCTAACTTTTTTGTATTAATAAGGCAACATAAGCTGCATAAGTCCTTTGTTACGTGGCCCTATAAACACTACTCATCGACTTCACATAATCTTCCTTTGTTGATCATGAATTTCTTATATTATGTGATGTAGTTTGGATGTGTTTGTAATCACTTAGAGTTACAACTTTATTACCTCCACTAAGGCAGGAAGCTATGGTTGTATGCGTCTGTTTGTCACCGTGTCCGTGACCACAATAAGTCGAAAAATAATTATTGGATTTTCATGAAATTTTATCCAAATGTGGGTCTTGGGTGAACAAGGAATGAGTTACATTTTGGGAATGATCATAATCCGGATACAGGATGTAGTTGGAGTTTTTTAACACACCAATAGTGCAAGGAGGTGAAAATCACCCAGAATGAGCCATGAGAAAAAAATAGCAAGCTGAAAAATATTTGCAGAACAGGCCACAAAGGGGTACCGTAATTTTACAACATCTGCCACTAGAACAAATGGAAAGATGAAATTACAGTACCTTGGTAGATGTCATTTATTACCTCCACTAAGGCAGGAGGCTATGAGATTGGTTGTATGCGTCTGTTTGTCACCGTGTCCGTGACCACAATAAGTCGAAAAATAATTATTGGATTTTCATTAAATTTTATCCAAATGTGGGTCTTGGGTGAACTAGGAAGGAGTTACATTTTGGGAATGATCAGGATACGGATGGAGTTGAAGGAGGTTTTTTTTTTTTTTTTTTTAAACACACCAATCGTGCAATGAGGCGAAAATCACCCAAAATGTGCCATGAAAAAAAAATAGCAAGCTGAAAAATAAGTGCAGAACAGGCCACAAGGCGGCACCGTAATTTTACATCGTCTGCCACTAGAACAAATGGAAAGATGAAATTGCATTTCTGGATGTCATTTCTAGTTGTTACTGGTGTTTATTGAAAGTGGGGTGTCTGCAGTGACGAGAGTTTCTTAACCTCAAATCTATACAGTGTTCTATTTTAGCAGCTTTTGTCATAATTTATTTATTTTGTCCTTCCCACCTTGTTCATAAACTTATAGGATGTTTTCGCTGATTCAGCATATCTGTCTGGGAGGAGAATGTTGTCTGCAGGCACAGCGTGAATAATGGACTTGGTGGCAAAGACTGTATATGTGTGTGTGTGTGTGTGTGTGTGTGTGCATCTCTGAACGAAGGGAAAAAGCGAAGGGAATGTGCGGATATGAATATGCATTTTACAGTTAACCTCTTCTGCTCCTTACAAACAGGTGACCATCCTGTCCTCCGCACACTGCTGAGGTTCACTTCAGAAGTCATTATCATTGGCTGCTGATATGAAAACTTTTCTCCACTAAACAGAACCAAATACCCGCCTGTATCCTCCGAGCGTCGGCTTATGAAGTCTAAATCTTTAATGATTTAGCAGAGCATTAGTCTACCCATAATGCTTAGCACAAAAGAACACTGACGACTTGGTGCTAACTGGCAGGGATTCACTGGAATAGTTCCTTGTGCCATTCATGTAAAATTCATCCAGCGTGCTGATAGTCATGCAAAAGGAGCAGCTGCTGACATCTGCAAAGCCTGTTAAATGCCAGATTTAAAAAGGTGAGCACATGTGCAAGTCCTCATTAGCTGTTTAAAAAGCAAACAAACACCAAGACAAGAGGAAAAAACCCACAACGCAGTGAGGGGATAATTGTCTGGTTCGAATCTTTGGAGAGAAAGACAACAGCAGGTATATGTCAAATTAGTATATGCTACATGGCAGCGGCTGTGTTCATTCTGATTGGTCTGCTTTCAGGGGATTAGAAACATTATTCCAAGGGGATAATGCTTCAAAAAAAAAAGAAAGAAAGAAAGAAAAAGATGGACGCTCACAGTTTGTCAAAGTCACTTGGAGCAGAAGGGGTAATTATTATCATGGAAAAAATTCCATTTACTTTTAAAATTAAATAATATACTACAGAGAAAAAAATAGTAGAATTATTATTATTATTATTATTATTATTAATAATAATAATGATAATAAAATATTTTAGTCGTGACAGTAGTAGGTGGCTTTCTCAGCAGATTTTACTCAAATCTCCCGTGAGTACAGGGAACTAGTTAGCCAGTGTGCCAGCATTCAATGCAATAAAGCCATGAATCAAATGTGCCCTGACTCTCCCATGTCCCAACACAAGTCCTGGCTGAACCCAGCTCAGAGGGAAAGGATACAACAAGCACTTGGTGCTGACTCTCAAGGCCTATTAATCTTGCAAAGTTAGTTGTGATGCTAACTGTTCCTTGATTAATGAAGGAACGGCTAGCAGTCGCACAGGCATGCATGCTAATGATGCGATTTATGTAGCGAAAGCTAGCCTGGTGGTACTTGGTGGTTGTTACTATGCTTGGAGGTATTCTCAGGTATAGAATCACAGGTGTGTTATGAATAAGTATGAGTCTGTGAAAAAAATTAAAAATAATAGGATCAGAGGATGGGCAGTGTACACACACAGGAAGCAGGTACGGTTCTTTATGTGTGCAGCAGTCCGGGCAGAAAGACCCGTCCAAAGGAAGTTGATTGACAGCTTGAGCCTTCACAGGCAAGAAAAATAGATAAGGGAAAAATAAAAGGGTGGAAAAAGGTATAGTAAAAACAATAAAGGAAAATAAGTGTTTTGCTATTTTTTAAATGTAATTTTTATTCTCATTTATTTATTTATTTTCAGCATTAACATTCATCTACTTTTATTATTGTTGTTTATTTATTTAGTTATGACAGATGTTCCATTTTATGCCACTCCTGTGTCTCCATACTCGGATCCATACAGTGGACTAGAATGTAGCAAAGTACATTTACAGATAGTATTTATTTAAAGAAATAATCAACAACTTTACCTTCCCAGTATATTTACTGATTATATTGACCCATTTATACTGCTTACACTTGTGGTCAAGACCTTGCCCAGGGGTCTTCGCGTGATATGTGTGTGTTATATATATATAGTACAAGATTGTAGCAAAATGCTGCTAAAACAGTGCTCGATACACTTGTGTGTAGAGCGGAGTATATCTAAATAGAATGACTACATTGAAACACACGATTCTCTGTGACTCTGAGTTTCGTGCACAGTACTCTCGTCAGACAGATCTAAAGATTAGATTTGTAAATTAAATCTGTGACGAGCATACTGTGTGCGCGAAGCACTATTTCATTCATTTTCTGAGCTGCTTAATTCTAATTAGGGTCGTGGGAAGGCTGGCGCCCATCTCAGCTGACTCTTGGTGAGGGCAGAGTTCACCCTGGACAGCTTGCCGGGCCATCGCAGGGCCGACACTCACACAACCATTCACACACACACACACAGCTAAGGGAGGTCTGGAACAGCCAATCAGCCTACTGTGCATGTTTTTGGACAGAGGGAGGAAACCGGAGTACCCGGAGGAAACCCACGCAAGCACGGGGAGAACATGCAAACTCCACACAGAAACACCCAGGCTGGGAGTCGAACCCAGGCCTTCTTGCTGTGAGGCAGACGTGCTGCATATATATATATATATATATATATGTATGTGTGTGTGTGTATATATATCATACACACACACACACACACACACACACACACACCACCACCATACAGTTTTTTTTTTTGTTTTGTTTTTTTTTTAATACTAAGCTGCTTTCACAGTGAAAACAAAAAGGTGGTATCAGAGCCAGACTGGCTCTCCTGTGGTCGTGTTTTTGAGTAAATAATTTCCCTTAAACACACACGGCGTCATTGAAGTATTCGCTTATTTCCTCGACGCGACAACCTTTCCGTCTGTTCCTTTTCGGCACTGCAGCTCGATGGCAAGTGAGATCAGCTCACAGAGAGACTCACCGTGTATAATCATCCTGGGAAATAAAATAAAAAAGATGAATGTGATGAATGTAATAAGTAGTCAGTCGAGTTCCCGAAACATCTCCAGCTCTCTTGAGGTCAGAAATATATAGCGGGTCAGGGATGTCAATGCCATGGAGGAACCTATAGAAGACCTTTAGGAGATTTAAAGACTAAAACCTCGCGCTCCTACTAAAGGTCTCATTGGTTTGCTGGCTTTTCCACTTTTTCCCTCCCAGTATATTTGCACACCAAGCGGGCAGTACAGTACTTCCATCTCGCTCTATACTAGAACATGCAACCGTATACCGTATGGAACCAGATAATAGTTTATTTTCCTAACAGTGCTGCCCTGAGGGATGTTTGTAAAGGTTTTCCTACTGAGCTGCATGGACTCCGAAAGCCCTATAGAATTTCCCTCAAGGGAAATGGTGCCAAGAATATTGAATGATGTCATATGCTTTCTGAAATCACCGAACTCTTAGGGAGTGTATTGATTTGCATAAAACTCCTGTTGTGTACATTAAAATACATAAAATTTAATAGAACAACACGATATTTTTATGGGTACCCATTTATACTGCAGGGTGGACACGCCCGCTCTGTGGCACCCGCCTCTTATCGACCTCTGGCGCCAGGAGCATTTTGGGGACGGTCTAACACACTTGGAGGGAAAGCGCTAACCATCCCCCTCGTACGGATGAGCTCACAGACGCCTATGATTGGCTGCCAATCACTGTGACTGACAGAGATGTGAATTAGGTCCCATGGAGTCCCGACACGGACAGCTGTGTGCGTTAATCCGGATTCAAACTTGCGATCTCCGGGTTAATAGTCATGCACTTTGTCAATGCGCCACTTGGGACTTGGGATATAGTTATTATTATGACCTGTAAAGTTTGGGTATACATTTCCAACTGAACTCAAACTCTTCTCCAATTTATGCTCTAAACCGGGTATTGAAATAATAACCGTACAATTTACGACAGGATTCCAACCACATTCCCTTTATTCAATTCCTGTCAAAATACCTCAGAAATAAATAAATATTTAACACAGGATGTTGGACTCGAAACCAAATGGAGATAATTAGCTTTAATACCAGCATCTGGTAGAAAATTCAGTTTTAATGAGATGTTTAAACTACATACTTACATTTATGGGATTTGGCAGACACCCCTTATCCAGTGCAGCTAACATTTTTAATCGCATTTCGACAGCTGAGAAGGTGAGGGTTAAGGGCTTTGCTCAAGGGCCCAACATTGGCAGCTTGAACCCCCAACCTTGTGATCAGTAACCCAGAGTTTTAACCACTGATGCACCAATGCCCCCATACTTCCAAGAATACAACCTCGAAGGACTCTAAACATAGTCAAACTTGAGCGATTTGACCCTCACATTACCATGCTGTAAATGTTTAATGGTCAGGATTTGCAG
This sequence comes from Euristhmus nudiceps, assembly GCA_030068295.1. Taxonomy (NCBI): domain Eukaryota; kingdom Metazoa; phylum Chordata; class Actinopteri; order Siluriformes; family Plotosidae; genus Euristhmus; species Euristhmus nudiceps. The sequence continues at coordinate 13,950,678 of JAQNCB010000011.1, read as the reverse complement.
TAAACCGTATTATCGCTCACTCCCCCCATCTCCCCACACCACCACAGCACCCCCTCCACCTGTACACTAAATGCTGACTCATGGGAAATAAGACCGAGGAAACGGATGAGCTCCTTGCCTATGGCAGGAGGTCTATGTCAGGGTCTGTTGTTTCCTCCTTCACTGAGCCCTGATAAGAAGCCATACAGCATCTCGCAATATTCTCGACATCTGCTGTAGGCACAAGTGCAGATAAGTGGAAAGTGGGTGGAGAAGTATAATTTAATTACAGTTTAATTGTAATGCAGAGCAACTATGGCCCTACGCACTTAAATCTCGAAAATGATCTATCTTTTGTAATCACTCGGCTAATTGAAAATCATGAATTTCATTTATTCACATCTTCCTGACAGATGTATGGTACGGCGTGGACACGTGGACACAATATCTACACTAACAGCCATGTCAATCAACCGTTCTCTATACTCTGGAAAGTTCTCAGGCTACATGTCAATTTGAATAGACTTTATCTGCATGACTGATATTTTAATATCCACTAATTACGTAGGGATTGGCACGCCCACCTCACGGCAAGGAGGTCCTGGATCTGATGTTCTTTGGGGAGTTTGCATGTTCTCTCCGTTCTTGTATGGGTTTCCTCTGGGAAATGTGGTTTCCTTGCACAGTCCAGAAACATGAACAGTAGGCTAATCGGCTGTCCCAAAACGCTCCGAGGTCAAAGTGTGGATGGTCGAGCTGTCCAGAGTGTACCGTCACCCAAAGTCGGTTGAGATGCGTGCCAACCTTCCCGCAACGCAAATTGGGATTAAGTGGCTCAGGAAATGAATGAATGGATGACTCCACCCACCAGTTTCACAGGGTTGATGAACTCCAAGTTCAAGTGCCGCTTTCAGTGCCTTATTTATGGTCACACAAAGTGAAGATCACACTTTTGTCTTTTTTAAAATGTCACTGTGTACCCAGAAACTATTACCATGAATAATCCATCATACTGCTGATTCTGCTGTCTTCATGGATATCCATCTCTCTCTCTGTGTATATCTCTCTTCCCAGACCCTCTTCTGTAGTCAAGGACTTCTTTAGCTATACAGACACTCACAAAAATAATCCAGAACTCTTTTTGTATGTTCAAGCCCGACTTTGGCTTACTTGCTTTCAGGTAGACCTCACTCCCTCAGGTATTTGCTGAACCGCTTAATCCTACAAGAGTTGGAGGCTTATACAGGCTGGAGCCTCTCTCAGCCGACACTGGATAACAATGGGGTACACCCAAAACAAATACTTGACATACAATGGCCAAACAGAATCAGCAACGAAGAGCTCTGGAAACAAACATACTCAAGACGAAAATGGAGATGGATTGGCCACACACTACGAAAGCCTCAAGAGAACATCACAAGGCAAGCTTTTCAATGGAACCCGCAAGGAAAGAGAAGAGTCATACGACCCAAGACTACATGGTGGCGGACCTGCGAGGTAGAAATAAAGCATTGCAGACAGACATAGGGAACCATTACAAAAAAAATCGCCCAGAACAAAGTGCATTGGAGAACTGCTGTTGAAGCCCTTTGCTCCACAAGGAATGACAGAAATTAAGCAAGTAAGCAACACCCTAAACAACTCGCCAGACTATCAAAAGAGCAACACACTCACCCAACCATTCACACTTGCACACATCTACGGGGCTAATTTCAGATTATGGGGCAGATGTGCTGCCACGATGGCACCACGCCCCCCAGAAAGCTTCACTCTCATGAATTCAACCTGCTTGCTACCCCTGACAGCATTGACACTCTGGAGGTCAATGACCGCTTGCTTCCTGTGTTGACGTCGGGGTTTCCTTTCCACCTTTTTTTTTCTTGTTGGACAGACACGGTGAAAGGTTTCCTCACGCTGGCAGCTGATTCTTGTCACGAGATGCTTTAGAAGAACATTACGAGTACACACATCAGCGCATACTAATAGGAGAATTTGTGTCCGACTCATGAGAAAGCCGATATGACTCATAAAAGCACAGTGCAAGATACAAGTGAATATGTACAGGGGGGCATGCGTAAATAAACATCAATCTTCACCAAATGATTCGGAAGTCAAGGACTTGGTGTTCACAGCATTCAGGATTAACACCTGTTCCCCGGTTGAACAGGATTATAGAGAGCAAGACATGCCTCAGGACACAGCTGGACCTGCTGGTCGAGTCACGAGTGCAATGCTACAGCATACAGTAGAGTAGTACATCAGAGATGTGAAAAGGAGGACTAATATAGTACATTTACAGGCGCATGTACATGTACGTCAACCAAGGCGCTCATTATACGCACATCAGAACACCAGACAAGCTCTTTCTATCTTCCTGTGACTAATTTCCTTATTATCGCTGTGCAGTACATCGGTGGAATGTAAGACAAGGGCCTATAAAGGGTTAATACCTGTCCTAAGTGGTGACTGCTTTGGATTTGGTATGTCAGTTGCAGATATATAATTACCAAACAAACTAGACTTCCTGTGAAGTTTCTCTCTCACTGTTTCACCGCTCCGATTGACCAGAGTTACCGTCTAATTAGCTCTGGAGTCGAAACAATTTGGTCTGTGCGCCCTTACTGTCATGTCGTAGAAGTCTGATATATTCAGGCCATTTAAAAACAGCTTAGAAAATAGTTTTTCTTGCCTTTGTATTAAGTTGAAGGTAATCATTTGTGCCAAGACTGCTTGAGCAATGAACACATCACACCATGCATTAGTTGACCATTGGAAACATCTACCAGAGTAGACAACGGTCCTCAAAGAGTTTTCCTACGTTCTGCAGAACTTGTACGTAGTACCTGAGTGGCACATCGACATGGTGGACGAATCTCGAATGCTTTGTCTCTTGCGGAAGAATGGACAACTCTACTACCATCGCAAGGTTGCCCAAACCCCATGGTGTACACAACGATGCAGGAGCACAGGGCTTGTATGCTGAGCAACCTTTGCATGCCAGTGAGATGGACACTCAAGGCTCATTTGGAAGAAAGACCTCATGCTTTTCATGCTCTGTCTTTGCGTAATTCTCTGCATCTCTTGGAAAGACAGGGTGTCCAAAAGAATGGTCCTTTCTGAGCCATCCAAGATCCAATCCATGTCCACACTTCTCAACCAAAGATGCCTTCACTGCCTTGGTCATGCGCACCACATAGACCGCACTATGGATTTTGTTTCAGGTAAAATTTACGAAGCTACACCACACCAAACCAAGACTCAGCAGAAGACAGACATGCTCTTGCTTGAAATCCAGTGGGATTTGTAGAGCTTCGGATAACATGTGCTTCAATGGGAAACCGGAGCATCCACAGAGGTTCAACGAGCTATTCTAAAAGACCAGCCATGCCCCATACCTCCATACCTGTGAATAGTACCAGGCGGTTTGACGATCCCAAGCTGGGACATTGCTGACACAATTGATACCACACTGGGCAGCCAGAGGCACTGATCCAATGGTTCTGTGGAACTTCAGGATGCATATGACATTCTACCCTACATCACAACAGTCTGGAGCGCATTTCTGACAAAAATTTTAAATCCGTCCAAAATTAGCTTAAGGTTATATGTACCGCCTGCCAAAAACGTCCTTTTGTAAGTTGTTACCATAGAAACGATAATGTATTAGAATGAGAGCATTATTTCAAACCAAATGACTTGCGTTATTGCAGATTGTGGTCAGATCTGGCAATACGGGCCTAAAAATAAAAATACGACACATTTCGTGGATTCCCCATCCGAAAACATCATTGTAGTGCTTTTTTTTTTTGTAGGTGTACTTTGAATCCTGGCGCATAATAGTGTATGCAGTCCGCTAGAGACAGTCCTGATAGATTCAAATACCTGTGACCTGTTTTAAATTATTTAAAGCAGTCGTTAGAAGCGCCAGATTTACACCTACACACAAAGATGTGCACAGACACACACACACACACACACACACACACACACACACACACAAACACATATATGTTCTCCAAAGGAGAGAGTGCAAGCCTCGAGGGAGGACTGCAAGTAAACAGATACACAGATACTGGCCCTGTTCAACTACTGCAATGGGGGAAGCAAAAACAAAAAAGAAAAAAACAAAAATGAAAAAAGCAAGAAGGGCAATGAAGAGCGGAGTGTAAAAGTGAGACAGACTGTCTGGTACATTGGTGCCTTTGAAATTTTTTGGTGTGTAAAGGCAACCAGAAAGGTGTGAAGAGGAAGCAGAGAGTAAAGAACATCTACATGGAAGATATATGGAAATGTATTATTTATATATTTATTTTAAACTTAAGAGCACCGTAGAGAGTACCCAAGATGAAGGATGGGGTAAGTGCTCGAGGATGAAGAGAGATAAAAGGAAAAAAAGAAAGTGCAATATGAGAAAGAATGAAGGACAGGAAGTAAGGAAGTGGATCCCTTGGCTCCTGAGCTTAAGGACTTGTGAACCCAGGGGTTCAGTATAAGATAGTAAGATGTCCATCTTCAACTCAATATATATATATATATATATATATATATACATACATATACACACACACACAAGTGGATAAATGTGTGTGTATATATATTCAGTTTATGACAGACATCGTGTGTGTGTGTGTGTGTGTGTGTGTGTGTGTGTGTGCGTGCGCGCACGCGGTGGTTAGCACGTCCGCCTCACAGCAAGAAGGCCTGGGTTCGATTCCCAGCCTGGGTGTTTCTGTGTGGAGTTTG
>JAQNCB010000011.1:13593548-13603993 GCA_030068295.1 Euristhmus nudiceps | reverse complement strand
CTGGGTGTTTCTGTGTGGAGTTTGCATGTTCTCCCCGTGCTTGTGTGGGTTTCCTCCGGGTACTCCGGTTTCCTCCGGCAGTCCAAAAACATGCACAGTAGGCTGATTGGCTGTTCCAGATCTCCTTGAGGTGTGAGTGTGTGTGTGAATGGTTGTGCAAGTGTCGGCCCTGCAATGGCTTCCCGAACTGTCCAGGGTGTCGGCTGAGATGGGCACCAGCCTCTCCATGACCCTAATTAGGATTAAGCAGTTTAGAAAAATGAATGAATGAATCATGTATATATATATATAATGCATCGATAGTATAAAGTGCCCTGCCAAAAAAAAAAAAAAAAAGGGTTGCAGTATAATTTTATCCTAGATCACAGCATGTAATTTCCATGGCGTTGCTGCTCTGGTTGGTCCAGTCGAGGCTCAGCAACGTTAATGTGGCAATAAAATGAAGCAGCTGATGTAGTGAATGAGCAGGTTATCACATATAATGTATTTTTTTTCCCCCTGATGGCACGGATATAAAATGGGGACTCAAATAGTGAAACAGTGCATTAGGAATCATTTTCACGTATGTATTGGCACCCCAGAATCCTGACCTGAACCCTTTTTGACAGTTTTCATGATGTGCCGGAGAAGACTTTATGGAGTGGTTCAGTTTTTCTCCTCATCGATTCAAGACGTCGGTGAGCAATGAACCCGACACCGGATGGGAATAAAGAGTTATGTTGATCAAGTTTGTTGAAATAATGGCATGGAGATTACTTTCTGTAAACAACGCTAAAGGTGGAACAAAAACATTCGTTTGTGCCAATTTTTTTTTTTTTTTTTTCGGTCCAGACATTGCATACATCAACAGGTACTACGCTTCATTAGTCCTTCTGGCAAAGTCTGGAAACCTGATGAACAGAAAGCAGTTTTTGAAATGTATGAAGCATCTCAGGAGGCTTGTTAGAAGTGTTGTTGCCCACGAGTGTTTGCATGTTCAAACACAAAACCCATTCAAGGTCTGTATCCCCTTGTGGCTTTCTTCTCCAAACACATTTCCTCTAAATTAAATTACACAGATTTTACCTCATTACTCCCCCCTTTTTTTATTAATGTTTACTTGATTAGACGCTTTCCAAATTTCCTTAAGCCACCATTTGTGTTGCCAAGAACCGCTGAACCAGTGCCAAGAACGATAAACCATTCCCTTCATCAGCCCAATCCTAAATCACTGCAATCGGAGGAAGCGCAAAAAAAGAGAACAATTATTGGTTCAGTTTTGAGTCTCCAGGCTCCGCAGCCTTGGGACTTAACTAGTCGATATCACAGCTAAATGATTTCTATCTGGTTTTAATGCTCACCGTGGCTGCAAACAAGCTAATGAAGCAAAGGCTTCTGTCAGACAGTGTTCAATGTTAATGTGTGTCAGTGGCATTGGCATTAAAAGTTTTGCTCTGGTTTCATACCATCATGTCCTCCATCGTAGGGAAGACACAGCAGGTAAGATATGAAACTAACAGTAATGAGAAATTAATGCTCTCCAACAGTGCTGGGATGCTAATGTGTCAGATTCGATAGCTGAAACTAGTCAGCATGCTGCATCAAAAGTGAAATGCTTAGTACTTAAAAGTTTGGGGATTCTTCATTTATTGCAGCATCTACAAATATTAGAAATTACAGACAAACAAATTGTATAAAGCATGTTTTTGAGTCGTGCCCTGTTTGTTAGTACTTGGTTTTCACCCCTGTGCGAAAGCCGAAAGCTTTCCCTTTGGAGTGTTTTCATCAGTCGCGACATCCGTCCGTACATCTGTCTGTCCGTCCATCGTGCCCCGTGGACACCGTAGAGTCTACGATAATTGCTCAATCGCTATAAAACTTATGTTTGGGATGCATTATGGTCACTTCCAGAAGCCTATAGAAAATCAGCTTGTTATGTTAATAATTACTATTGAAATTAAATCATTAACGAGATTTAGAGGTGCTTTGAGAATATGCATTGCTTGAGTCAAAACAGGAATAGCAGTGCCCTCTGTCGGGGGAATATCAAATGCACTCTGCGCACACGGCGGCTCAGAACTTTCAGTTTTGTCTTGTTCATATCTTTTCGTGTCTTAGTTGTTTATGTTTCGAGGACATTTAGGCGTAATACATTACGGAAGTGCTGAACTATTGGAGCTAGATAAAAATTATGGACTTTTTGAACCTCAAAAGCTGGCACCGGAGTTGCAGCGGGACACGGAAGGTTTCACAAACCCCCCCCCCCCCCCCCCCCAATGGCCCAGGACAAAAACAAAAAAAACCCAAACAAAAACACACATACTACATCATAAAGATCTCTGGTAGAACAGGAAAGTAGGTAGACGGTTATAGTTCTATCTAATAAAGTCTTCAATGTTGTAGATGATCCGGATCAGATTCTGGATTGTGAATTTTTTAAAGGATTCTTTAACATTGTGAGATATTAAGATGTTTTTATTTGATTGATTTATTTTTTGGAAGTGTGCTATTACAGCAGGACCAACAGGGGGTGCTGTGTACTTTCTAATTCTTTGAGCCAATAGCAGTAAATATTTCAGAAAGTACCGTTTTTTTTTTTGTTTGTTTTTTTTAAATAAATGCACTACATTTCCTTTTTCTTCTTTTTAGTCATAACCATAAGTGACACACGAGAATGAGAAAATTAAGAAGTGAGGGAAAAGTTGATCAGAAGGAAATTAAAAGGCATTGAACCTTGCACGCAAATCTGAACGATACTACTCAGGCTGTCGCATTTGCTGCAAGTGTGAAAAATTAAATGCACCCCTTTCCTTGGTCTGATAGCTATATTTCAAGAGCTTCACAAATCTCATTCAACTGACCGGCATCATGGGAAACAGTTTATCCAGGGGATAAAACAGTGTATGCCGGGAAGACATGTCTTACACAGCGGCTAGCACGTTACGCTGGCCATTATTGCCTTTGCGAATAATTTGATCTCTCAAAGTGCAACCCATCACCTTGAGGCGTCATGCAGATGGAGAGTGAGACAAAAAGAGATAGAATTGTAGAGGAAGATAGCAAGATAATACGAGAGGAAGCATTAAGTCGTCTCTTTCTGGGTGTATAGTTTGTTGAAACAATGCATCCTTGTAGTATCGCTATAGCAACACCACCACAGTCTTGATACGTGTTTAAGAGCAGCACTTTGAGAGCACAAACCTCTGCCAGGCCAAAAAACAAACAAACAAAAACAGAAACGGCAAGTACACAGCACCCCCTGCTGGACCTACAGTAATATGGCACTTCCAAAAAAAAAAATCTAACAATGTTAAAGAATCCTTAAACAATTCCTGGATAGAAAATTTGATCCATGTCATCTCCAGGAAATCTAATGGAGTCGTCTTTGTTCAAAGCCCCACCTCTAGGAGAAGTTTCATAAAAATCCCCACTTAACTTTGAAAGAATCCTGGAACCAAACACATGAACGGAAAGTTAAAGTTAACCGCCTCGGCGATGGGAATAATCCAGGTAAGAAAATCCACAAAGTTTGATGAAGTCATTTGGTGGATGAAGTGCACACTTTGCCGAACAAAGCCAGCCATGATGTCAAGGCTATAAACTCTCCAACATATCGCAGATCTTCTATTCGCCATCATTCTTCATTTCCAGCAAGCAATTGAATTCACCGCTGAGCATTTTTATTGCGTTATTCCCTTAATATACAGCACATTACTGGAAAAAGTCAAAGAGGGCTTGCACTATGGAAACCACATTATTAAAAAAGTAAAAGAGCAAAAAGGAAGGACTTTGTTTGGGAGGATATTTGATATATTTTGTCCCTTTCATGCCCAGGTTTGAGGAGGAAAGAAAAAGATTAGATGAAGCCTGCATATCATGTGTTGAATGCTACATGGGCTAAAAATTACATTCATTCATTTTCTAAGCCGCTTCATCGTAAATAGGTTCGAGGGGAGGCTGGCCCATCTCAGCCGACTCTGGGTGAGGACAGGGTACACCCTGGACGGCTCGCCAGGCCACCACAGGGTCGACATTGACACACATATAAGGGAGATTTGGAACAGCCAATCAGCCTTCTGTACATGTTTTTGTTCTGTGGGAGGAAACCAGAGTACCCAGAGGAAACCCAGACAACCACGGGGAGAACATGCAGACTCTACACAGAAACGCCCAGGCTGGGAATCGAGCCCAGGTTAACCATTACACCACCATGCCACCTTAAAATGGCATTTTAGTTTTAAATAAATAGATAAATAAATAAAAGCACTTACTGAGGTGAGCTCTTGGCGTCAATAGCTTTGAGGTGAAGAATATTCCTTTGGTGCTTTCCAGTACTCAGTAACTGATGTTTGAATGCATTGTTTGAAACATTTCCTGCCTGCAAGAGTGATCCGGTCTATAAAATGACAGCCTTGTATTGAATTGTACGCTGAGAGCTCTTGCCTTATGTTAGCATGTAATACATGTACTATTCAGTGATTTCTCAAAGTGGCATTGCTGAAAAAGGAAAGAGGGGAATCCAATTCAGTTTTACTTGTACATTCAAACTTCGCTCATACGGACTGAAAAGGTGGCTATACTCCATACGGAATACTGAACAAATAATATCACCTCAAAGTTCTGTAAAAGCACAGTAGTACTGAACATTGAATACCTAAATAATACATTTATATTGTTCCTGTACAGTAAATCCATGTAATACGTATTATAATACATAATACAGTGTTGTAGAGTGAGTTCTAAACTAGGTGGGTGAGGCGGGAACCTTTGTTCAGCCTTGTTTTTTTTCCATCCGGTCCGCTTTTAGGGTAGTACCACCACATGCCAGTAAGAGAGCAGATAGAGCCGGTGGGTTTCTTGTGTTGTTGTGCAGTGCGAACGTTATTAAATAATGTTTTACGTTACTTTATGCAATTACAAGTCAGCGTGCTTTATACTTAACAGGTTATAAAATACACCAATTCATTTAATGTATTGCTAGCGCTATTCATGCTATTAGCGCTGCTGCTAGCACGGAGTGCTCGTGAACTATGCTTAAAAAAAATAAAAAAATTAAATCGGGTTGTCCGTAGGACCCGAAATCCGGTCCATCGGGGTCCGGTCGAGCGAGGTTCAACTGTATATCTATTTTTTTTTTTTTTTTTTTTTTAACAATTTTTACAACATCTGCGCAAAGCAGCATAACAGAGTAAAAGTAGGAATATACAAAGTATAATGCAAATGTAAACTTTTTTCTACAGCCCCTGTACATCCCTAACTGTAAATATATCTCCCTAACACGCAAAGCCTCACTGCTACATGTGGTACAGCCTCAAGGGGACTATTAACCAACTCACTCATCCACTTTATTTAATTTAGGCACTGCCTAATAGCATATTTACATTTAAAATTATTTATTGTACTCAAAGGTTTAAGGCAAGAGAAGCATCTGAAAACTCCATGCTTGCCAAAAAAATTACTAATATACTAATATTAGGTCCTAATGTTTAAAATAATAATAATAATAATAATAATAATAATAATAGGTCAGTATTTTTAGCTTTGCAAATGGGTTTCTTTGTGGGCAGTGCTGGTCTGGTGGTAAGGTGCTGGATTACTGATCCCAAGGTTGGGGGTTCAAGCCTGATGGTTGTCCCTGCGGTCCCCCCAGTGCTGCTAACTGGGTTACCAAAGGCCGGCCGTGTCTCTCAGTGTCTGCGGTGAGAGGGATGTAAAAGAACCATCGCTGACTTTCGTCAAGAGCAGCTGCATAGCCGTCAGCGTGTTTCAGCCCTGTGATGGCCTGGCGAGCTGTCCAGGGTGTACTCTGCCCTCGCCTCGAGTCGGCTGAGATGGGCGGCAGACTCCCCGTGACCCTAATTAAGATTAAATGGTTCAGAAAATGGATGAGTGAATGGGTTTCTTTGCAATAATAATTATTCTTATTATAATAACAAAGGTATTTAACATAAAATAAATGAATATGCAATGAATTCTGCAAACCTCTTGTCCATAATTATTAGCGCACTGCTTCCGCTCAATAAAAGAAAGGTTCGATATCACATCATAGCCGGAAAAGTTTATTTTTAAAAAATAATAATAATTAAGTTTGAAATTTTAAACCCGAATTCACTCAAACACATCATGTGGCTATTTTTTCAAGATGAGAGACAATATACTGATGAAGAAAAATCATTTGGAGCAGTGTTTATGTTTGCTGGTGCCGAGACTCGAAATGCACACCCAGCATACGTGTTGCTACATGGATGGACAGACAGTCATATGTTGCCATGGAAACGCAAGTCGATGCATTACCATATACAGTGGAACCTCGAGGTATGAAATTAATCCGTTCCGGAGTGGCTTTCGTATCATGATTTTTTTTTGTACAATGAATCGTGTTGTACATGTAAATCGCCTAATTCGTTCCAAGATCAACAAAAACACCACATTAAATTTTATAATAAGGGTAAAACCAGAATGAAATAAGAGCCAAATACATTTGAATCGTTCAATATACCGAACCTAACCGCAACTACCTGTACATGAAGTAGATAATAGAACATAATGCAAAAAAATAAAGAAAAAAATAGGAAAATGTGGAACCTTATCTTTCGAGTGAAGCGATGTCTGAGGAGGAGGGCAAACGGCAGAAAATAAATGGCAGGAAACATTAACACTTAAACTTATTTGCACTTCAATTTATTTATTTTTCAGTTTCTAATTTTCATTGGATTATTCTTCTTTTCTTTTTTTGGCGGTTGACAAGCCGGCTTAAGGTGTATTACCGCCACCACCTGGACTGGAGTGTGGATCTTGGCTCACTTCCCCTTTAATGATGCTTGATGAGAAAGATTCGGCCAATAAGAGAGCAGTATCATGGTGCTGAGCATGATGGGAAAGATTCTGACCAATAGGAGAGCAGGATCATGGTACTGAGCATGATAGGAAAGATTCTGACCAATAGGAGAGCAGGATCATGGTACTGAGCATGATGGGAAAGATTCTGACCAATAGGGTGGCCAGGGCACATTAATGGCACGAATTCTAAAATTTTCTGCGAGCGGTTGTGTTTCGTTTCTTTCGTATGCTGAATAATTTTTCGTAATATGCGAATATGAGCTAATATGAAGCGAAAAAACCTTTGCATATCGTTTCGTAAAAATTACATTTTTCTGTAGTGAAGCTTTCGTATCTCGAGGTTCCACTGTATTTTTAAATAAAAAAGTATGAAGCTTTTTTTTTTTTCTAGATGCTTCAGGTAAAGCAGCTCAAAAAATAACCTTGCTGGTAATAGAGAAAAAAAACAACACTCTGAGATTAAATATGCCCTTGTCTGTGTGTACAACACCCTCCCTAAGGATCTACACACACAGAAAGGTGGTTTTCTGCATGTGTTTGTGGGCGTTGTGCTCCTGAGCATCTTGACAGGGGGTTATCAGATCATAGATGAGTTCATGTGATCTGATGAGCCATCTGCCCTACTTTTAGACTGGCAAACCAAATCCTCCCTCCAAAAGAGCACCGGAGCCAGGTGCTATCTGGCATTTTTCCGATTTTAAGCTCACAAGCAATGCTTCCCAACCTGCCTTCATCCCACACACACCTCTCTTCCATGGATACACCCTCGTGCCCAGCTTGGCAGCACATTAGACAGAGCGGTGCTGTGAAGCTGCAGGTATGTTTTCTTGAAAACAAACACTACTCTTGTAAAATGCTTGGTCTTTACAAGCATGCTAGCATTCATACATGACCACAGATACAGCATGTTTATTTTGCCAGTGGTAGCCCCCCCTCTATGCACATTTTCTGAGGTCAGGACGAGCTACAGAAAATGTCCTAGCCTGCAAAATTGGATAATGCGCCTATCTTTGTAAATAGAGTCCCCGCAATTGTGAATTGGTTTTTTCTTAACCCTTTGTACTTATGAATCTTTCTTCAGAAAAAAAAAAAAAAAAAAAAAAAAAAAAAGGAGATACTTGGTGTTTTTTCCCCCCTCAAGACACCTCCTTTAAGTTTCTATCGGCATGAATTGAGACACTATTATTGGGTTCCTGGAGGCACAGGATTGCTGAATTTAAATAAATAAATATAAGTGAAGCCTGAAAAGTACATAAAAGCTTTAAAACTCCTATTATACGGAGAATATGTATTTATTTATTTTTAATAATCAGGTAGTTTTTCTGTACATTTCTGAAAAGTTTGCATCGGCCTGTTTGAAAACACTGGCATCTGTAGAACGTTTGACTCTAGAATGAATGTGAAATTGCGCAAATAGGACCTTGATGTGTCAGTTCTAATAAGGCAAGATAATGGCAAAAATAACAGTAGACAGTTAATAAACTGACAAATCAGACGGAAGCTAATGGACTTTTTTCTTTTAGATTCCCCCCTCCCTAATTTAGTCGTACCCAATTCCCACCCATCAGATATTGCCATCCCGATCACATGACCGCCACCGACCAGGGAGAGGTGAAAGCATGCACACACCCCCTCCATGACATGCAATGCTAGCCACCCGCCTCTTTTCAATCTATTCCACCATGCGTATTTGGGGGCAGTCGAACAATCTGGGAGGGAAAGTGATGTCCACCCCCTTGTACGAATGAGCTCACAGATGCGCATGATTGGTTGGTGTTCGCTGGAAGTGCCAGGGAAGTGAGCATATGCCGTTCCCCCCTCCTGTGACAGCTCGGCCACTTAGCTCCCATGGACTCCCAGCCACAAATGGCTGTGTGCATAAAAACCCCTTTAAACCCCATTAAACCGGAGTGAATGTACTTCTAATTAAAGCTAGGCACATCTGCACATAATACAACATTAAATTCACATATATCAGGTAGACAGGTGTCTGTTTACATGAACACATGCAAGGTCATACTTCAGTGCATTTAATGCACAACACTTCTGCGTTTAAAGCTTCTACATGTGGCACATGTGGCATGTCCCACTTTTCACCATTACGATGGCTCCCCAATGGGAGAATTTATTGAATTATTTATTAAGTTTTATTAAGCATGGCATGTGTTTTTTTTTTTTTTTTTAATCGGGACATAATCTAGGCATGCAAGCTTTTATCAAGTCTGGGTTTGATTCCCCTTTAAAACTAACTTCACTGGGGCAACACAAGATGTTAAGGTGGACTTGTGCTTAAAATACAAGGGTGTGATAAAGAATGATCACTAATCACACCATGAAGGCACACAACTTGTGGACGGATGGACAGGCTGATGGATATACAGTCTTGCTATAGCCGCTATAAACAGTGTCTTGTTGGAGGATAAAAAAGTTTATACACTATACTCACAAAAAAGCTCAATTCAAAATGTTCTAACCTGTTCACGTCCAAAATATTTGATGCCAGTAATTAGTTAGTTAACAATTTTCTTGAACAAAATGTGCACGATTTGGAGCTGTTGAACAATGCAGCCATTTTTAATGAACATGGAATTTTTGCACAGAAAATTAGCCAAGATATTCTCGCCACACAGTGAATGGCATTTAGAAAACTGTAAATGTTTAAGAGCTTAAAACAGCATTTTATTTTTTTTTTTATGTTTCTGTCAGGGTCTCGAGTCATTGTGAGATAATTCTTCATTTTTTCCTCGGTTGTATACGCAACTATTTGCCACAGAGCCCCATAAAAACCTTGGAGTGGAAACCAATACTTAAACAAGCACCTTGATTGTTGATGGCTCGAATGGCTGGCCGTCCATGCGGTGTCCATATGCAGGGCTGATTGTCTGCTCATTTTTTGGCAGGAACTTGATCCAATAAATGTTTTGATTAAATGGTTCAAGCATGGACAGAATAGAATTTAATTATGAATAAAAAAGAAAAACAGCCCACAAAAAAATCTCACGGGCAGCCTGACTTTCAGACAGTGCCTAAATCTGGATACAAGCCTGATTTTTTTTTTTTTTTAAATAAATGTTGTCAATACAGATTTAAAAAATAATAGAATATTTTGATTTTAGTACCAACTATAAACCATTTCTCGAGTCTTCAAGAAGTGCTTTATCTTTGTCAGGGTCACGCTCCATCCATCAGCAAGAAATTACTTGTTTCCAGACCAACGGCATGAAAGATTTTCCAACTTGTGCTATGCGTACCATTAACCAATGTAATGGAGTGGTGCAACCTTCTGAAAACAGATAACCTGCAAATATTTAATACTGTTCATCTGGGGACCGCAAGGGCCCAAGCCAACAGGAACAAATAATTGCCTAACAGCACTCATTTGCATAAGCATCCAATTAATACCTCTAGAAATAAATTATTAACATCTACACAATTAGCATTTACACAATCTTTTTTTTTTTTTTAAACCCAGCACTAACACTCCCTAATGAAGGTTCATGCATCATAAACCAGGGACTTCCAACCTAGCTTGGCCTAACTATTAATGATCTAGCTAATTAAAGGATTTAGAAGCACCAAATACGTCCAGTAGCCTGGGCATTGGGCATGCCTGCTCTTGGATGAGG
>JAQNCB010000011.1:13495186-13506689 GCA_030068295.1 Euristhmus nudiceps | reverse complement strand
TTGAATCATTCAATATACCGAACCTAACCGTTACTACCTGTAAATGAAGTAGATAATAGAACATAATGCAAAAAAAATAAAAAAATAAAATACGAAAATGTAGAACCTTACCTTTCGAATGAGGCGATGTCTGAAAGTGAAAGTGGCAAGGAGGGTGAATGGCAGAAAATAAACGGCAGGAAACATTAATACTTAAAATTAATTTTTCTTTTTTCAGTTTCTAATTTTCATCAGATTCTTCTTCCGTTCTGTTTTTTCGTATCGGTCTGAACAATAGCGAATGCCAAAACAAAATGCCTGTGTTGTACTGGCGGGATACCAACAAACACACAACTGATGCATCATGAGAAAGATTCAGCTGATAGGAGAGCAGGATCATGGTACTGAGCATGATGGGAAAGATCCTGACCAATAGGAGAGCAGGATTATGGTACTGAGCATGATGGGAAAGATCCTGACCAATAGGAGAGCAGGATCATGCCACAGAGTATGATGGGAAAGATCCTGACCAACAGGGCAGCAGGGGCACGTTAATGATGCGAAATTTTAAATTTTCTGCGAGCGGTTTTGTTTAGTTTCTTTCGTACGCTGAATAATTTGTCGTAATATGAAGCAAAAAAAATCTTTGCATATCGTTTCGTAAAATGAAATTTTTGTGGACTGAAGCTTTCGTATCTCGAGGTTCCACTGTATATCGTTTCCTACTGGTTCCTCATTGCGTCAACACGTCTGTCATTTTATTGACCATATCCATTTTCAAAGCTTTCTGACCTCGCTCTGATCTTGACCCAGACATACCAAAATCAAATTACGTTCGGGATGTACAAAGAGTAGCATCCACGCCAAAGTTGGTGAAAATCCATGCATGAACGAGATCAGTATTTTGTTCACACGATTAAAAAGCCTACTCCAAATCTCCATTTTGAGGTGACGTTTTAAAAAGAAAAACCCAAAAACAACCCCAACACACCAACAAACGTGTTCCTACTTCCTACTCATTTTTAATTGTACGTGAATCCGACTGGCACTAATCACCTGAGCAGCCCAAACACTTCACCCACTCCTCACACATGTCTCAAAGTGTTACACTGAGCTACTCTTTTCTCGGCCTGAAGGCTGAAGTGCGATGTGAAATGTCTCTTTCCTATCAGAGAGGAGACAGCGTGATCTTCACATGCGTTATCAGCCATAGACCATGGCCTCTGAAAATGTCACGGATCTGTTCTGCAGGCATTCGCTCTCCTCTTTTTATCTTTTCCTCCCTCACCTTCTGTTTCCTTTCCAAGTCCATGAATTCAATTCATGCATTTTCTGCAATGCAGAAGTACAAGACGACCACTTTTTACTTTAGTCACATTTTTGTTTGCTTTTTCATTGTCGTCCAGGCATCTATCTGCCTTGGAGCTATGCAAAATTTGCACTTAAAGTTGAGTTTCCTAAAGAATGTAGCTCACAAATGCAGATGAATATTGAGGCGTTATATAATAAGAACATGGGTCGCACAGTTGCGTAGTGGTTAGCAAATCCACCTCACAGCAAGAAGGACTTCGGTTTGATTTCCGGGCTTGGGTGTCTGTATGAAGTTTGGGCTGGTGTGGGCTTCCTCCCACAGTCCAAACTGCCTACTCCATATTGACCCCAAGCTTCAGAATAAATAGTGTTGTGCTTTGCCCTGCAGTAATCTGACGAGCTCATCAGGAAGTACGCCGCCTTCGCCGACTTTCAGCTGAGATAGGCACCAGCCTCCTTCACGACCCGAGTAAAAGCAAATGAGAGATGTTTGCCATCTATGTCCACATGTATTATGCGTTTTGGGACATTTATACGAACACCACAAATCATGACCATAGGAATACTATCCCAACAGTGGAGATACCTTTCGAAGCATTGTGCCTTAGCATTCATCCAGAATTGTTGACATGTGGCACATGGGAAATTAATTCAAGTTTCAAGAGTAGTTTTAATGACATGCATGACACAACTTAAAGGGCAACACTGCAAAAAAAATACTCAAATTTATTTGCTTTTTGCCCATATTAATCACGGTGCTCCTGAGCAAAACCATATAGACATGAAACTGACTTGAATGGTTGTCCCATGTTCGTGTCACCATCGGAAACAATGACGCTGCCTTGTCACCAATTTAACAAAGTAAACTAACAAAGCAAATCTCCAAAAATAGAGGCACCACTGTAGAGACACACAAAAAAAAAAAAAAAAAAAAAAAAAAAAAACGCCTAAGAAAGTCTAACAAAACCAATACTAAACATTAACAGGAGTACGGAACATAAACCTGTTAAACGGATAATTAAACCAACACGACCGGTGATGATACAGAAATCAGCTAGTGAAAGGCCACAGTCAGGGAATGCAGAGGAGACAGACTTATTCATTCCCTCAAGGGGCTGAAGTTTATTCAGCTGTTAAAGAAGCTTAGTTTCTCTTATAACATAGGCCTCAGACTCCTACCAGAGACACCTATCAGGAGCTCCACTTTTAGGCAGTGCTTTTAGATATGAATATGAAACTTTTATTTATTTTTTTTCCATTCTGTCACTTTTCTATCAGCAGAGAGCTCTATAGAGAGTAGGAGAGCATTTGGGTTGGCACTCAGTTTTGTCAGTTGCCGACAGACAGTACAATGCTCAGTGAATCAGACCAGTAAAACACCAAAACTGCAGGGGATCTCCTCTGCATGGAGTCAGAAAGGCCTGCAGTGATGCTGCTGAGACAAAGACATCAGTGCTGCTTCAAATGAGAGCAAATCCTGTTACAGCCCAGGGATCTAACCCTGTAAAGTAATGGGTGACTTCCTCAATATGTCATGCTACATTTTTTTTTTCTATGTTACTCTACTATATAGCTGATCTGGCATCAGTACCAAATGGATGGATGTTGTACTGACTCCAGATCAGCTCTAAAGTAGAGTAATGAAGAAAAAAAAAAAAAAAAAAAAAAAAAAGGTAGCATGACATATTGAGGAAGTCACCCACGAGGAAATTACATCCCATACACACAGTATATATGGCTGGTGTTGGGATAATATGGCCAAATGTGGGTGCTGTACCATGATAATATATCAATCAATATTCGGTCTGAATCTCTTGCTCATACAACTTTATGATTACTAATTAGTTTTTATATGACCGCAGCTAACCTTTTTCCTTGGTTTTCCAAGGCAATGTAACTGGATGCACTGTGTTATGGCCATGAAGTTACGGCCATGATCGAAATAAACAGTAAACACACAATGCATACAAATACACACTGTGTAACACATTGATATGCTGAGGAAATTAGACTGACAACATTGATAAATTTTCCCGATCAGTTTCATGAAGTGATTCCTAGTCCGTCTTACAAAAATGAGCGTTACGGTCTTGACTCTGAATATGCATACTATCGGCACTGACCAACGAAATTCGGAGGCAAAACGAAACAAACTTTTTTAGAAATCATTATTCACATCACGCGTGTTGGCAGGAGACATTGGGAATTTGCCGTTCGGTCAATGGGGGCGTTTGGTTTTTGGGTAGAAAAAATTTAATTCATGGCATAACAAAGACTCTTATTGGTATACTGACTAAAGGTAAGGCAATGATGGCGGAAAATTCATAAATCACTTGAATTTTTGTGTTCTTTTACTACGATTTATACTGGCGACAATGAATTGCCTACATCATCCCAAACGAAGCCATATACATGTATACGTCCAGACCACATGCACAAACTACCACAGACTAGTGCCGCTCTGGTGCTGCAGGCAGAGCACCACCGCATTGTGCTGCACATGGAGGAATCAGGCATTACTGGAGCAGGATAATCAGTACTCCTCCTCGGCCGCTCTGAGAAAATATTGCACTGCAACCAGCCAAAGGCGAGTACGTTTTGTCGACTTATAAATGCTGACAACCCGTGTTCCTCTGTTCCTTGTTTTGTTCCTCAGACAGCGAGGAGGAAAACATGCTCCCCTTGGGTACATCACCAAGCTCCTGATTGACCCGGTCTATTACCATTGTGTGTACTTTCCTCTCTTCCATTTCGGAGAGAGTAAACAGGCCACAAGAACCTGTCAATCCTCTGTCTGTGCCCTACATGTTACTCTAACAGGCAGTTCATCTTGTTTTAAAAAAAAAAAAAACACTGAAAGTACTCAGTATTTGTGAAGTTGTTTTGATCTGGAAACTTTTTCCATACGATCAGAGCTAAAGCTGCGACCACATTATCTTGATACCTGAAAATATAACAGGATATCAATAAATATGGGCAACGGTGGCCCGGAGGTAGGGTGCTTACTGGTCAGAAGGTCGGAGGATCAAGCCCCATTATCATCAGGTTGTCAATGCTGTTTCTCCAGTGCAGCCAACTGGGTTCTCAAATGCCATCCTTGCCTCTCACTGTCTGTGGTAAGAGGCATGTAAACGAACCACTGATGATGTTCATGAAGAGTACCCCCATCGAGTTTCCCTCAGCGTGTTTCTGCACTGTGCTAACCATGGTGAGATGTCCAGGGTGTACTCTGCCCTTGCCCAGAGTCAGCCGAGATGCCCACCAGCCTCCCCACCACCCTAATTAGGATTAAGTGGTTCAAAAAAGGTACAAAAGTTGCTGCTTGGAAAGAACGAATGCCAGAGCGTGTTTGTGCATCGAATGGTTTGTACGGCGTAGTGGTTAGCACATCAAAGCAGGAAGGTCATGCCTCCGAGTCCCGAGTTTGGCGAGGACGTTTCTGATTGGAGTTTGCATGTTCTCCTCGTGCTCGTATTGGTTTCCTCCAGGTACCGTGGTTTCCTCCAAAAGGTCAAAGACATGCACATCAGGCTGATTGGCTGTTCTAAATTACCCCTGTGATGGACTGGTGAGTTGGTCAGGGTGAACCCCAGCTTTGCCTCGAGTCAGCTGTGATATGCAAGGCTGACACTTGCACGATTCTGTGGCATGCATTGGCACGACTCGAGTCGTGCCAATGCGCAAGCTAGTCGTAAACTTGCGTGAAGTGCGCGTCAACCCGTCGTGACGAGAATTTTGAAATGTTCAAAATTTTGGTCGCGACAAAAGTTCGTGTCTGGGCTGTGAACTATGTGCAAACTGTTCATGAACTTGTCGGGACGATGCGGGAGGACACGTGCCAGTGCCCGACATTGGCGCTCGCGTCGGTGCGGGGGTATATAGGGCTTCCTGGACACTGCTCGCCAGTCAGAGCCATTGAGAGACTTTTAAGTATTTGTAAATAGTTGGACAGTGATACTTGTACATATTTGTTGTTTGCTGTTTTCATGTTAATAAATTATCTTTTCAAAACACTTTTTTCTTTTTAACCTTAAAATAAAGTTAAAAAAAAAAACGAAAACTAAGCGAAAAAAAATTACGAAAAAAGACACGAAAAAAGAAACAGAAAAGGAAAAAAAAGGAAAAGGAGAACTGAAAACAAATAATACCCCCTTTTTATATGGCGTGCCCAAGTTGCCACCGTCCGAATTGCGGCAAACTCGTCGTACCAATGCGGGAAGCGCGTAAACTATGCACAAACTAGTCGTGAACAGTGCGGGAGCCTCCCAATTTGTGCCCCAAAATGGCACGACTTTACCACGACAAAATCGTGGCCAAACGTCGCGCAAGTGTCAGCCTTGCATTTGATTTGACCTGCATGGTCCACCTGTGTGGTGCTGCCTAGCTGCAGACCCGTCAGTTGGTGTTAATGTTATGGCCTGATGTATATATAACATCACAAATTAAGCTCCCTAAATTACTTTTTCCAAAAATATACCAAGTTCATGTTTTCGCCAAAAAAAATGTCCGTTTGTGTTTGAAGATGTAACCCCCTCCTCCAATCAAAATCAAGCAACCAGAAACCTTTCCTTTATTTTAAATTCAGAGCAACAATGTCATTCCCTTTCCTCTTTACCTTCCGTCTGGGTTTTCTATTTCTTCAATATATTTTCCTTCTACCATCTTTGCCTCAATTTGCAGTGAGTTTTCCTCTCCGGTCATGCATCATAAACCTCCAGTATGTGATGATACGGTTTCCGCAGGAACAGAACACCGAGCTTACAGCTAAGGAGCAAATGAAACCGAGATCGGAAGATAAACCAACAGATTAGGTTCCGAGCGATCTATAAGCCCTAAACATGAGCCAAATGGGTTATACAAACAGGCAAAGACCAATGAGTAACCAATGAAGTGGAAAAGCAATTATATAATACACCGTAAAGTTATGTAGAACCCAGGCTCAATGGACACCAACACACTTATCAGGCTGCATAATACAACATTTTCTTTATTTATTTTATCCCTTTTTGTCTTTGCCCGTTTTTCCCTAAAGTCCAATTTGCAGCAGGAAGTTGTGGCATGCTCCTGTAGAGTGATATTAATTCACAGCATTAAACAACGAATAAAGCCTGTATGGGGACACACGGATATTCACTCGGCTTAAAAGCAATGAAGCAAGTACTACTTCAAACTTTATTGTCATAACACTGCATTTTAATAGACAGATGAGAAGAATAGACTCCGACTGATGGAGGAAGAGGCGTGGGACAGGATATAAAAATTAAATTACCTGCAGCTAAAACCTCCATTATGGCACAATTGGCAATTATAATGTTTCGCTGAACAAAAGCTTGCGTGGGCTGCTGGGTACATCAGTAAGCTGCTTAAAACCCATGTAGGTCTTTTTCGCCATGGTTAAATAGTTAATAAGTTAAAACGTCACAAAAAAATGGCTGTCAGCCATGATTCATTTCTAGTAAATATGGAAAAAAAATTAAATAGCACCAGTGTAAAAATAAATAAATAATGAATCTTTGGACAGGAATTCTCAAGAGGAACATCTTGGAGCATCTCTACGTTGGTCTCCTTGGGTACATCTCAAAACTCTTTTCGATCATTTGCTTGCTTCTCAATCCTTGCTTAAACTACAGTTCTTCCAGGCTGGAATCTTTTCCAGTCATCCCAATTCTCTCATTCGTGCATTGAGGGCTGAGGATCAAGGAGCAAGAATATAAAAAAAGCAGCCTTCCTGGAAGAGCTGCATGTCAGCCACCCATTTACATTTTATGCAACAGGTTCAGCTGTGCCACCTTCTTTGCCAGCCACCCTAGTTCTGTTATTTCTGTATCGAGGTTCCTTCCTGAAAGATTTATACACTGTGGTGTCACCGAGAGGGGTACTACCATATCATAAGTCCCACTTACAGAGCTTTGCACACTGATCCTAGTCCTAATTTAGAAGTATTCAATCCACTTACTGTCATGGTATTGAGTTGAGGGAGGAAAGCCAGACAGCCCCAAAGAAACCCATACTGTACCTAGAACACTTATGAACCAAAGCTCAGGATTAAACCAGATTCCCTGGAGCTGCAAAAGGACACTAGATCAACATGCCAACCTTGAAGAGTTTTCCCTTAAAAAAAAAAAAAAAAAAAAAAAACACACACAAAGTAAAAGTTTACGATTTGCCTTGAGAGCCTACATGAGAGCAAGCTTGGACATCTGCCGAGAATAAATACACGAGTCGTTTAAAGTGTAATACATTGAAGGGACTTGATGAAACCACCTGGAACTTTTAATTAAACAGACTGATATCAAACAGACACAATTTTCCACTTATGGCTTTTCATTAGTACATAGATACCTGCTCACAAGCTGTGGAATAAACAGAAGAATAATTATAATCAAGGACTGTGGGCTTTTTACACCCAAGCCTACTGGCTCATCAGGCCGGTTCTTATCCCCGGTTTCTGTAGCATGAAGCCACTAGGAGCTCAACTCCTCCTGGATGGGACGCTGTTCCATCACAGGTTACCTTCCCAGTATTTTTACTGGTACCCATTTATACTGCTGGGTGAACAGAGGCACACTTGTGGTTCAGACCTTACCCAGGAGTCTTAGCACGGTGGGGGTATCACTGGGATTGGAACCCATGACTTCCTGATCATGTGCCCAGCACCCTGACCGCTATACCACGGGCCCCACAATAATTAAGAAAAAATAAATAACATTATTGAGGACCGTCATGGTAGGACAAGTCAACAGAACCTATTTTTCAGTGCCTATAATCAAAGTAAAACCTTGATTATAAAACTAATATTGATGGAAAAAAACAGTACGCTTGGATAATGATTGCCCATTCTATGAATGCACTACCCTAACACCAAAAGGCAAAGCACCAGCATCCAGTAAGGGACAAGCCAAGGCCCTCTCTCTGGTACACTTTAGGACTATTCAGCCTGGGTAACAATTTCAGACATCTGATAAGCAGGAGGCAAGGAAGTTTGCTGGTTAACACTGTCGCTTGAATCAAGGCCCTTTCGGTGTAGATTTTGTACGAGTTTGACTGGGTTTCACCCGGGTCTTCAAATTTCATCCCACAGTCCAAAGACATTCTAAAAAGTGATTGTGTGCCTAACACCTTTCTGTTTGTTCGAAGAAGCCTTTATCACATATCCATTGCAACACTGTCAAGTGGTGAAGTTTTCCTTCACATTCTGTTGGATTCACAGCACAGGGTAAACCTTGAATGGGCATGCTGAGAGCGGAGAGGGTTAAAGGTGACAATCAAGAACCCCACAGTGACAGCTTGGCAGTGTTTGGGCTTGAAACTTTGGTCTTTGAATCAGTTTCCCAGAGAGCAGAGGCAACAGTCCCACCACTATATATAATTACTGGTAACTAGCGACACCCATTAAAAAAATAACTAACATGAAAGATTCTGATGGGACCCAAATTCCAGGGAGGAAATAATTACACTTCCCACCAACAACTAGCTCAATTTGAACAGGGCTATATGGGCAGAGAGAGAAAATTCAGACACTGTTTTCAAAAGCTCGAAGTCAATACATGCCGCCAGACAGCACTTCCTTCAGTTCTGCAAGCTACTTGCTACGTTCCTGACATGTCTTCACTCTGGGCGATTCATCAGTATCCTGCTACGTCTGTCACTAAGGCAGCTGACCCCATTGTCCAGCTTACAGACAAACCTGGAGGGGGGGAAAGAGAGGAATGATGAGTCTATCACTTTTCTTCTGTTCCTTCACAGACTTGATTGCTTTTGCTGCAGCAGTGCATCCAGTTAGAGGTTGAAGATCAGCAGAGTCTTGTTTATTATAGGATCAGGGTGCTTTCTGAAGTCCAAACAAAACTACTTTTAGCGTCAATTTTAAATCCCATTTTTATTGTGGTTGAGAAGAATTATAAAGACAAGTACTTGCTTTAAAATGTTATTTACTATATGACTAGTGAATACAGAGTACAGGTTTCGGGTTGAGCGCTGCAAGACTCAATTTATTAAGGGTTCTGGTGTAATATTGACCATAATGATAAATATATTTAAATAGCAAGGTCAGGATGGCATGTTACCAAGGTCCAGTATCAAAGGGTTGTACCTGCTGCCCCCCCGCCCCCCGCCCAGTGCAGATAACTGGGTTATCAAAGGCCGGCCGTGTCTCTCACTGTCTGTGGAGAGAGGGATGCAAAAGAACCATTGTTGATTTTTGTAAAAAGTAGCTGCATAACTGTCTACATGTTTCTGCCCTGTGATGGCCTGGCGAGCTGTCCAGAGACACCATGAAAACAACAATACAGTGATCCCTCGCTATATCACGCTTCAGGTTCTGCGGCTTCAGTGCATCACAGATTTTTAAAAAAAAATATTCAAAAGAAAAATAAAAAAATAAAAATAAAGTTTAGTAAAATGCCCTGAGGGGTCGCTATTGACGTGGATTCGGTTCTCGGCTTGACTCTGACTCCGACTTTGAGTGCTGATTCTCATCCCAGCCTCTTCTAATGCTGGGAAATTCGTCTCGATCAATCAGCTTGCGAGATTTCAGAGGCCACGTCCCAAACCAGAGTAAGTAGTGACCTTGCGGCCTTTCCCTTAAATTTTTCACCATTGAATACGAGAGAAATTAAGTGAAAGGCGGCAAGGTCACTACCGAGTCCGGTTTGGGACTCCGCTCTGGAATAACAGCATTCGTGTGGCAGAAAAGGCTGAAGTCAAGGCATTTCTTACACTTTATTTACATCAATGTACAATTACACACATGTATGCTATATTATTTATATTTTATTTACATCTTATGCATTGTTTTTGAATATTTACTTGTTATAAGCATTTATAGCGTTGGATATGTATTTATTGATATTATATACACATATACATGTACGTATATGTCAGTCAGAGGGTGTCGATCCTACTTCGTGGAAATTTGGTGTTCGCATAGGGTCTCGACCCCACATTAACCGCGAAAAGTGCCTGATCCCTGAATTGCCAAATCCGGCAAGGTTGATAGATAGGCAGCAGATACAACTTCCTGTTTTTGGGTTGGTGGAGATGGTGTTGCCCACTTGGTGAGTTAGCTGGAGTCATTAGTGAGAATGGCTTGGGGAACAAGCAGGGCCTGATAAAGACAACACCAACTAGCCCAACATCTGTTTTCTGACATAGGTGATCCATTACACCCTCCCTTTCCCCTCCTTTTTATCTCTTACTGCATGTGTCTGCATGAACCGTAGGAGTCTGGCTAAAAAAAAAAATCCTTCCTTAGTCTCAGTGCCTCAGCATCTCAGTCACGATTTTTCATACAAAGAAGAGAGAAATGCAGCTACTCCTTGTAAAGCATTTACGCCCAAGTGTTTTTTTTGTTAACTTTTCAGCAGTAAGCCAAGTTCTATCATTTTCCCCCCTCAGCATCAGTAGGATGGCTATCATTCTCCCATGGTCTAGTAGCTCCTTTGCAGCGTTTGTTCTCTCATTCCTCCGTTCGCAAGCAGACGATTGTTCGGCACAGCACACAAACAAGTTGTCTCAAGTGAGCCCTAGGGACCGACTGATACATGACAGCGGCTCACAATATCAGTTTTACACCACGGAGATGCACAAAACCATGAAACTGAAGGGAAGTGTGGGAATAAGAGAAAAAATAGCTCATAATTATGGCAAAGGGAAAGTTTACAGAATTCAACTGTTACAGGTAAAGTGGTTTGTCTGTGATTTCTTTTAAAGCCAAATACACTAACTATGTGCATATTTAAAATAAATCAATAAACATTCAAACAAGTACTAATAAGCATTAATGATACTCATTAAACCTCTGCAAAAGTACAGCAGAGTACACACACACACACCTATAAAGTTAAATCATATTACACTGGTGGTACCCAATGCATTGCAAGCAGGAAAAATGGGCAAAAACCAAGCCATGATGGCCAGATGAGAAGGTCAGAGCATCTCCAAAATAGAAAGTCTTGTGGGGTTTTATTGGTATCTACTACTACTACTACTTTTCTTTGGGCTCCTCCCCTCAGGGGTCGCCGCAGCGAATCATCTGTTTCCATCCATCCCTATCCTCTGCATCCTCTTGCCTCACACCAACTAACTTCATTTCTCTCTCAGAGCATCCATGTACCTTCTCTTTGGTTCCTCTAGGCCAGGGGTGCTCGATCCTGCTCCTGGAGAGCTACCTTCCTGAACATGTTCGCTCCAACCCTAATCATGCCCACCTGAC
>JAQNCB010000011.1:13117591-13129534 GCA_030068295.1 Euristhmus nudiceps | reverse complement strand
GCCAGGCAAGAGGCCTAGAGGAACCAAAGAGAAGGTACATGGATGCACTGAGAGTGGACATGAAGTTAGTTGGTGTGAGACAGGAGGATACGGAGGACAGGGATGGATGGGAACAGATGATTCGCTGTGGAGACCCCTGAGGGGAGGAGCCGAAAGAAAAGCAGTAGATCCATGATGGTGATCAGCAAGCCAACAACAAGAAACTGATATATTGCTGTAGACAGGAGGTTGGTTGCTCTTGCACCACCCTGAAGATGGTGATTAGATTGTTGATTACGATCCTGAGGGCGGTGCAAGGGAGCATCCAATCTTCCATCTCTCATTGTGTTCCCAAAATGGTATATTGGTTTCGGATTGTGATCATACAGTTGGAATTTCATAATAATGGTTGAAAGTCGAGGTAAATAGCGATAAAGTTGCAGGTTCGGGCGATGCGATAACACAGTGAGCACTTTTCAAAACATGTTGTTGTTGTACCACTGGGGGAGTAAAATTTAATCTGTTAATGCATTATTATTATTATTATTATCATCATCATCAATACAGGCGCTATGCCTTTATCATTTAGAAACATGTTTAGCCGACTGCTAAAAGTGTAAAAAAATAGAAATAAGTAGTTGCAATACATTATGCTCTGCTTTATTACGGTATTCATCCTCAGCAATTACTTGACTGTGAAATGAAAAGAACCAAATAAATAAAATCAAGTTATGTGTACTCTGTCGAGTTACACAGCATCATATTCATTTGCATCGCACTGCAGCGTGTTGAATCGCGCTGTGCAGAACCAGAGCATGTCGACTCGTGCTCCATCACCGTGCCGTGAATCGTATCATACTGCATTATTCGGTCCCATCGCCTCAGTGCTGGAGATGAACATCTTTACAATGAAGCTATCATGCAATCAATCAACATTTATGATGAAGCAGGCATCATATATCAATGTTCACGGGTATCGGCTCAACTTAATCAAGTACTATCTTGGAATTTATTGTGCAATCTATTTTAATGACAATATTGTTTGACCACTATTGTTATGCTCGATACTTTCATCGAACTGACTAACATATGCATCTCTATTAGACGAAAGCATTTTAATATATACAGCTCGAGTGCACTGTAGTATTTTATTTACCACTTGATGCTCAGCGCAAAACATGCTGTCAAGCTAAATATACAACCCTATTAGCTCCTGTAATGAAGCCTCAGACAGCCAGCCTGACACAGATACATGGCTGCATCTCTTGCCAATCCTTTATTTGGAGGTGTGTGTGGCATCCCTTCTTGAGAATAGCAGACTGGGTCCCCGGCGTGTATGCAAGGTATACTTCAAAATATATCAACACTTAAAGGATTCAAAGTCCTAAAATTCTACCAGTGTTGAAATGGTGTATTTACTTGGTGTCATCTCTTGGAAATAAAATCGAAATCAGACACAATGGTTTTCGAGAGCCATGTGTTGCCTTTGTAATAGAGTGTCAATGATCCCTGTGATGGCCACGATGATATTAATAAATATCACCATCTTTTTTTATTTCGCTTGAAATCGTATGCACTGTTCTGTTACTTAGGCTAAAAAAATAAAAACTTTGTTTCCTGTAACATTGCAGAATAATTTTGGGTAGGTAGATCGGTAAAAGTTTTTTTTTTTCACCCCCTCCTCCCACCACGTGCTGTGCTCCGCCCGCAGCACACACACACACCCTCTTCTCTCTGAGCACCGCTGAAGTGCAACCCACGAACTTTCCCACTTGAGACTCTTAAAGAGACAGTGTACCTATTGACACTGAATAACAGTCTGTTATTAAATAACACTGGGTTACAAGAACACATGAAAAAAAACTTTAGAGTCGGTGGAAAAAAGTGAGTCGGTCGGGTGACCGGAAACAAAGGGGTTTTTTTGGACTTATGGGTTGATCACATTGGCGGTGTGACAGAAGAGTGACTGATGTGAACTGATTTTTGTTTTTGTAACCTTTGGAATTCACCTCAAGATGTTTTGCGGCTCCATATGATGCTGAATATTTTGCTTCTTCAAGACCGATATTGTGAGAAAATCGCGAGAAGGTCGTACAACAATTTTGTGTGTAATCTGCGATTTTTTTTGCAGATGTTTGGCCAAAAAAAAAAACAACTCTCCTGTCTTAAATCAGTAGCATTTTGTGCGCGTTTTGTTCTGAAACCATTCACGTTTATTTGTACATTATTAGCACAAACAAAATGTGAAAACACGAATGATGATGAAATACAGTGGAGCCTCGCCATACGAAAGCTTCAGTACATGAAAAATTAATTTTACGAAATGATAGAAAGGTTTTTTTCGCTTCATTTAATGAAAAATTATTCAGTATATGAAAGAAATGGAACACAAATTCCCATCATGCTCAGTACCATAATCCTGCTCTTCCTCTACAGTCCACGTGGTGGCGGTAATACACCGCCAAAAAAAGGAAAACAAGAAGAAGAATCCGATGTGTTTTAAGTGTAAATAAGTTTAATGTGTCCTGACATTTATTTTCTGCCGTTTTTATAATTTTCTTTGCCCTCCTTCTCGCTACTTCTACTTTCGGACATCACCTCACTCAAAAGGTAATGTTCCTCATTTTCCTATTTTTTTTTTTTTTTGCATTATGTTCTATTATCTACTTCATTTACAGGTATTAACGCCCAGGTTCGGTATATTCAATGATTCAAATGTAGTTGACTCTTATTTCATTTGGTTTACCCTTATTCTAAAATTTAATGTGATGTTTTTGTTGAGCTTGGAACGAATTAGGTGACTTACATGTAAAACACGATTCATTATACGAAAAAATCATGATACGAAAGCCACTCCGGAAAGGATTAATTTCGTATCTCAAGGGGTCACTGTATACTAAATAAGCTGGATGCCAGTAAGCCTCAAACTTTCCGCGTAGAAGTCTCCAACTTGTTGCATTTCCTTGCAAACGAAAAACGAGCCAAACAACAACTTTGCAACCTTCTTGCGATATGTGCGGGCTGTTTGACAAGTTTCACGACTTAATGACAGATCCTCGTTTTGCGGCATTTGCAAAAATTTCAAACATGTTTACATTTTTTTGTGATGAATTCATGAACAAGGTGAGGTCATGTCGCCAGACAAACTTGAGAGCATTCTGTGAATGAAAAGTGACTGCTGCCGAATTGCCATTCGCATCAGTAACATTTTTAATCGCACCTCAAATGTAATCCTCCCTTCATGATTGATCTCAGACTTCTTCACTTCATATGAATGGGTGTTGCACTGCCAAGTTATTGCGCATGCACAAAATTGTCACTTTGCTCATGTGACCTTATTGTAAACAGACGAAGGACCAAAACAAGATGTAGACCAGGTGACTAAGAGATAATAAGCCCATGCGCTGGGACGCCTGTGTATTTATCCAAAAAATAAACTAATAATGGAAGATAAAACCTATTTAGCCTATTTACTACTGTAGTGAATAGGCACCTTTAGTACACTCAAGTATTTTGTTTCAGGTTACAAATTATGTAAGCCTTTCACACTATGGTAATTTAAATGACTTATACAAACATCTTAAAAATGAAAAGGAGTCAGATGTATTGTACTATTGGCTATTGTATCACTGCATGAATAGTCTTTGCTGTAATTATCACATTAATAAGTGCAAATTTGGTTTTAATTTAGCAGAATGGCTTCCACTCTAATTATTCAGCAGCTTATGAAAAGCACTTGATCCAACACATCCTATTATTTTTTTTGTTTTGTTTTGTTTCTATTCATCAATACTGTGTATTTACAGTTCATTGTGTGTACAACTTAACAAAGCAATGATATACAAAACCAACACCATGGAATTGTAAGGCGGGTGGAGGATGGAGGCTATTTGATCACCTCTGAAATCTCGCAAGCTGATTGGTCAAGATGAATTTCCCACCGAATCCGAGTCAGTAGAAACCCCTTCTGGCGTTTTCATGAACTTTTTTCCATATTTGCTTATTTTTATTTTCTATAAATATTTTTTTTAAATATGTGATGCACTGAAGCGTGATATAGCGAGGGATCACTGTATTTGGCATCCAGAGCAAATTACAAATACTATCTTTTATACAACTGAGAATTGTGGGTAAAGGGTCTTGCTCAAGAGTGCTCAACAGTGTTGGTACAGGGGATTGATCCCCCAACCTTCAGATCAGTAAACCATTGCTTTAATCACTGAGCTAGCCACTGGTAGATGGTCTTCTGGGTTCTGTTGTCACTTCCTGGATGAGTCATTAACCACATTGCAGGCCACAAAGATAATGGCTCTAGATTAGCTTGTGTCAAGTTACATTTTCATCACTAACATACTTATCGGAATAAAGCTGTCGTAGTTTGGTACGAGTTCTGCGCACAACATTAAGTCCTCACGACACGCACCAAACTCTCAAGGTTCCTGAAGAGCAGGGGTGTACCGTACAAGTATAAGCGTGGTACACTCTATCTTGAGGTACTTCACACGCTTTGATATATAACACTGTCGAATGAGATGAAATATCAATTTTGCATGGTGTACATTTAATCACCACAAGTCCTCTATCAATTTGTGGTTACGTCGCCTCTTTCATTATTTCATTCCTACTTTGTCTTTCTGCCCTCATCTCTGCACAACTCTCTCTTTCGCTCTCTCGGTGGGCGTGTGTGTGTCCTTTGTTAATCAGACACAGGTTTCCACGATCATTTCTCTCAATGTCTTTCTCAAATTTGTCCCCATTACTGGAGCTCATCAGTTCCCAAGCTGGAGGCCAAATCATTTCTACAACACTTACAGCTCAATCTGTCTCCACTCTCTAAATTACATCCTCCTAAACACCACAAGGCATTGTAACTTCATTAGACAACCTATAGAAGACACACCCTATTGTTTTTCCCACAGTAAGCCTTTAAGGTACTCATATTTTAAGAAAGACTTGTAACACATCACACGACGAGTACGTACACACACACAACTATTCAGACTCACACATAAAATTTGGAAGAGCCAATGAGCCTAATGTGCATGTCTTTTGACAGTGGGAGGAAATACCGGTACCTGTCGGAAACCCTCATAAGCACGGGAGAACATGCAAAGCCCACACAAAAAAAACGCCCTCGCCAAGCTTTGGATTCGAACCCAGGACTGTGAGACAGAGAGGCTAGCTAGCCACTATGCTAGTACTCTACTACCCAAACATAAAACACAGCTGCTATAAATTACAGAGAAATGGATATTCGAAGTACATTAATGAACGGTTGTGCTATCTTTAGTAGCAACAACTAATTCTTGAAAACTAAACATCAATCTTTCACATCATTATGGAGGAATTGTAACCCAAAAGCTTCATTTTATCACTTTTAAGAGATTCAGAAGGGGTCTTGCTTCTGTGCTTTGGATTGTTCGCTTGCTGCATATCACAGGAATTTCATGTATATGTTCTGTTCATTGATTCACATTCCCAGGCCCCCAATCATCCCCGTACCATCACAATACCACCACCATGTTTGACTGTATATATAATTATATGCTCTTTTTGTGTTATGTTATCATTACTTACATCTTTCAGAGTTCCATTTTCCATTCGATAGTCCACAGAGCATTGTCCCAAGGGATTTGTGGGCCATCAAGGTGTTTTGTTGTTGTTGTTGTTGTTTGCAAATGTGAAAAAAGCTTTTTGGGTTTGCAGTGGATTTTACCTCTCAACTCTCCCATGGCTACCATTTTTGCCCAGTCTCTTTCTAACGGCAGAATCATAAATATCAGTTTATAAATATGCTGTTTGACAGACGTTCTAGGTTCTGTTAGGTTCCTGAATGAGTCAGTTGTCTCAAATGTGCCTTGTTGGCTAGCAAAGGTAAAGGCTATGGATTTATTTTTTTGTCAAAGTTCATTTCAACAGTTTAGGCTCTTATCACATCTGAAATTTATTTAAACCGTGGAATATGCTACTGAAGAACTTTAAGCCTATTTAACATTAACAAAACGGTTTTATGTAAGCTATGTTTGCATTCAATAAGGCTGACAGTAATCAAACTTGGGTGTGTCTAATCCAATTACTCCTAATTGGCAGTTTAATTAGCTTAATCATTTGAGTGAGTGGTGACTCAACAGTCAAGGCTGTGGGTTACTGACGAGAAGCTGGGTTTCCAGTCCTGCTACCACAAAGTGGCTACTCTTGGACCCTTGAGCCTATCTTGTCCATTGCTTCTTATGATAAATGACTCTGACCCGACATCCTAACAAGCTGGAACGTACATAGAAATAAATTTCACTGTTGCGGCATGGAATGCATACTGGTTGATACTCCTACCTTACAGCAACAAGGTCCTGGGTTCGAGCACCGGGCTTGGAAAATGCATTCCTGTGTATAGTTTGCATGTCCTCCCTGTTCTTGCATTGGTTCCTTCTGGGTGTTCAGGTTTCCTCTCACTGTCCAAAAGCATACACATTAGACTAATTAGATATTTTCAATTGCCCCTAGATATGAATGTGTGTGAATGGGTTTGTGTGCATGTGTGTTTACAGTGGTTTGGCTGGCTGGTTAGGGTGTAGTTTGCTTTCGTCCGGAGTCGGCTAAGATGGGCACCAGCCCTCCAGTGACCCTGATAAAGGATGAAGAGGTGAAGAAAATGTGATGAGAATGGGAGAATTTCACTATTCCGTAATGTAAATGTGAAAAAATAAGTGATTCTTCTTCTCTAAAAAAAGAAATTATTATTAAAAAAAAAAAACAGCAGTTAGTATGGGACTTTTATTTTTCTTTAAATAAATGGAAACTCATTTGTAAAAGTGCACTTTTTGTTAACCCAGATTGTCTCACATTCCTATATTAAAATCCTATTTAAAGATCGGAGGAGATTAAGTTTGGAGAAACTTGTAAAAACAGAGGAAAATCAGAAACTTGTTTCTCGGTTGAATTTAATTCCCAAACATATGCAATGACGAGTTTAAACCATTTCACTGCAAGGAGTAATCATTTCACTTACACTGTACTTTGACCTTCTTCTGTATCATTGCAACTTTACAATACCGTGTCAGTGCACCAACTTTATATTATCCTGGACAACTTAGTGGGCTGATTGTCTCTTGTTTATATATCAATAGGGGCAAGGATTTTCTTAAAGACCTTTTAAAATGCACGAAAGCAGCGGAGTTGGATACATCTCGCTTTACAAGCCTCTTTACTTGTAATTCTGCGAGTCTTGTTTATTTTATTGCCTTTCTAGAGCACTTAAGGGCATAAGCGGATATCAGGGGACATGAAAGTGGTAGAGGGATCCCGAGTGTACAGGGCCCTGCATCTAACTATGAGATGCATTATAACTTTAGGCAGAAGTCATTCTCTTTTAATGAAGCAAAACAGATGGTACTTATCTTCTACCATTCTTAAATCATCAAAATTTAGCTCTTTACTGGCCATTACATTTTAATGTGTGTGTGTGTGTGTGTGTGTGGGTGTGTGTGTGTGTGTGTGTGTGTGTGTGTGTGTGTGTGTGTGTGTGTGTGTATGTTGGTCCCTTGGGCGGTCTGGGACACTTGGCAGCGCCAACAAAAATAAATGCTCATTAAAGTATATAACAGATTTACTAGTTTACTAAGCCGACTGAAATACACCCTAAAAGGGGTATAACGTACATTTAGAGGTTAACGATAATATTACTTTTTTTAAGTACACTTTCAGAAAGGTACACTAAATATCAACTTTATTTATATTATTTTACTTCATCCACTCTACCAGAATTGTCTAATACTAATTGATTCCTTTAATAAATACCTCCTGAAATACTCAAACAGTGTATTTTAACAATACTCTCCGAAGTACATTGAATGCAAAAAGGGGTGTAAAATATACAAATGTTTACTTTCAATATAATTCAAGATTGCTTAATTCATTTTACTAACCAACTACTTAAGGCAAGGTACACTAATTTACTTTTAAAATACCCGTACTTGTTTGGGTGTACTTGAAGAACACGAAGCTTGGTGGCAAATATACTTTTATTTCGTATTTTCAATTCCCACCCGTTTTTTGGGTATTGCCTTCCCAATCACACAACCGCCACCAATCAGGGAGGAAAGACAGCATGCACATGTCCCCTCCGTGATATGCAGTGCTGTCCACCTACCCCTTTTTGAACTGAAATATGCATGCGTATTTGGCCGTGGTCTAACACACTCGGAGAGAAAGCGCTATCCGCTCCCCTCGTACGAATGAGCTCACAGACGCCCATGATGGGCTGGTGATTGCTGTGACTGACAAGGAGGTGAGCGTATGCCGTCCCTCCCTCCCCTGAGAGCTTGGCCAATCATCACCCATGGACTCCCGGTCTCGGATGGCTGTAACATTAACCTGGATTCGAACTTACGATCTACAGGTTAATAGTCACACACTTTGTTGATGCGCCACTCAGGAGCCCAGTTCTCTATCTTTACTTCTTTTCCTACGGCTACTTTTCTTTCTGCTTCTCCCCTCAGGGGTCGCCACAGCAAATCATCTGTTTCCTATCTTTACTTCTTTTCCTATGTGGTGCAAACTAAAATAATTATTCACCTAAAAGTGTACTCACACAGTACAGTGGAACCTCAAGATACGAAATTAATCCGTTCCGGAGTGGCTTTCGTATCATGATTTTTTCGTAAAAAGAATCTTGTTTTACATGTAAATCGCCTAATTCGTTCCAAGCTCTACAAAAACACCACATTAAATTTTATAATAAGGGTAAAACCAGAATGAAATAAGAGTCAAATACATTTGAATCATTCAATATACGGAACCTAACCATTAATACATGTAAATGAAGTAGATAATAGAACTTAATGCAAAAAAAAGGGAAAAAAAAGGAAAATGTGGAACCTTTCGAGTGAGGCGATGTCTGAAAGCGAAAGTGGCAAGGAGGAGGGGAAAGAAAATAATAAAAACGGCAGAAAATAAATGGCAGGAAACATTAAACTTATTTAACCTTAAAACACATCGGATTCTTCTTCTTCTTTTCCTTTTCTTGCCAGTCTAATACCACTACCACCTGGACTGGAGAGGAGTGGTAGGATCATGGTACTGAGCATGATGGGAAATTGAGTTTCACATTCTTTCGTATGCTGAATACTTTTTCGTAAAATGAAGCGAAAAAACCCTTTGCATATCATTTCGCAAAATGAATTTTTAGTGTACTGAAGCTTTCGTATCTCGAGGTTCCACTGTACTTTACATATAAACACACAATCTGAGGATAAAACATACTGTAACTCCTTGACAGAGATAAATATAATTAGATTAAAATAGTAATGCGGGACATTAAATAAGACAGCAGTACTTTTATATTAAGAAGTATCATGTGTTCAATATCAACATTGACACTGAAAATAAGTACTTTCGGCAAAAGTTACTGTCTGCGGCAGCCAAATGTGAAGGTGAAGTTTGCACGAAAACATACTGAAAAATGAGTTTTCATGAAGATGTGATTGGAAAGTGTAGGTGACAGCAGGACAATGGCTTAACATCAGTCGTCTAATGAGCATTAGTGTGCTGTTGGCCTGCCTCCCAGACACCAGAAATGAAAAACTAGCAGCAGGGAGTGATAATGACAAAAGCAGCAAAAGTGTGATTTGAGTACAAAGATTCATTAGCAAACAAACAATTCGCCAAAACAGCTCCAACTGTCAAGGCTAGCACAGTTAATAGTGTATTCAAAAACAATACTGTACAATTCTCCGCCTTCCAGCATGTGCCCTTCAGATGTAGTATTGAAATTAGCTTCCATGTGTTTTGGAATACCAATTCTTCAGTCGCTTCTTCGACAGGAAAGGCTTATGGTGCCAATGTTGTTCCTTTACATTGCTTACAAGGAGCAAGATTCCTAGCATGGCTCATTGGATGATTCCATGAAGTGCAACCACTTTATTTTTGCCTTGGTGGAGGTTTGCACCCTCTGAGAGTTTTTTTTTTTTAAATACTCTTGAATCAGAATTGCAACGAGTACTGTACAACAGTACAACAGTACTGGTTGCAATTCTGATGCGAGAGTATTAAAAAAAATAAAAACTCTCAGAGAGTGCAAACCTCCACCAAGGTGAAAATAAAGTGGTTGCAATTCTGATGCAAGAGTATTCAAAAAAAAAAACTCTCAGAGAGTGCAAACCTCCACCAAGACGAAAATAAAGTGCACAGCACCTTCGTCTCGACCAATCAGCTTGCGAGATTTAAGAGGCCGTGTCCCAAACCGGAGTCAGTAGTGATCTTGCAGCCTTTCCCTTAACTCTTTCACAATTAAATAGGGAAAAAGTTAAGGGAAAGGCGGAAAGGTCACTACTGACTCTAGGCTCCCAAACACATTTCTTACACTTTATTTACATCAATGTACAATTACACGTATGTATTTTATATTATTCATATTTTTTTAAATTTACATCTTATGCATTATTTTTGAATGTTTAATTGTTAGTATAAGCATTTATAGCGTTGAATATGTATTTATTTATATTATATACACGTATACATGCACGTATCCATCAGTCAGGGGGGTCGATCCTACTTCGCGGAAATTCGGTCTTGGCCGGGGGTCTCGAACCCCCATTAAAAAGAAAACTGAGGGATCCCTGTACTACACTTCCAAAAAAAATTATTATAATTATTATTACAATGTTAAAGAATAATTTTTAAAAATCCTGGATCCAATGTTTAATCCCAATCCTTTCTAAAATGTAGAAATTTCATGACAATGATGAACACAACTTCATGTAATCCTGCAACCAAACATACAAACCAGACGTAAAACATAACCTCTTTGGTGGAGCTGATTACATCTTACTACTACGAGTTCTGCTCGTGCTGCTTTTTCAACTGCAGCTTTCCTTAAAACCTAACTACAAAATTAATTAAAGGATCTTTTTCGAAGGAATACAAAACCACCTGCATTGCTACAGGCCACAACAAAGCTTCAGTCGGCCTCAGATTTCATGCTGTGTTTGAGTGCATCAGGCAACCACTGAGGCTATAATCCATCCATCCATTATCTATACGGCTTATCTGTCAGGGTCATGGGAAAGCTGGAGCCAGTCCCAGCTGACTTTGGGCGAGATCTTCGGGATACACCCTGAAGAGGTTAGCAGTCTATCGCAGGCCTTATACACGAGCCAAAGTGTTGTCTAGCATATAAAACAGATATTAATGGCAATTTATCTAGCATATCATTTACATTCATTGTCCCGCCAGTCAATCTGCCAATTGGTGAATATGTGCATACAGATGTCTTTAAATGGGGCAGTTACGAACTGTGATAATGGAGTAAAAAAGCCTTAGATCTCCATAAAATAGACTATGAACTCTTCCTTCCATGTGATTTCAGTTTTACTGCACAGTGCCATTAGCTGATTATTAGCTTCAGTCAGTGCAGTGTGAAATGCTACCATTACTCATTCTTGACCTAGTTGGGGTCAGATGTTATATTCACTCAAAGAAATGTTTTATGGACATATTTACAACAGACGGCAAGATGATTTTATCTATTTGATCGAAAATTGCTCAAATTTCAATCGCCTGCCAGTGTATCACGACCTGCATCCAAGCTTCATACTGAAATGAGTGACGAACTGGTGAGGAAAACAATAAAGATCAAAACGGTTCTGCTCCATTTTGCAGTGTGGAGGCAGTCGTTTGGCAATCATGAGTGCTTTTGGAAAAATCAATTCCTGAAAGAAAGCAAATGGTCAAGTGCGTGTTTTATGCTTCATGTGCAATTTCTGCAGGGAGAAACTGGCATATTATTTTTAGAAAGAGGGTTCGAGGCATGACTCTTTGTGGGGAGGGTGGACGAGTCACTTATAGAGAGGGTTCGAGGCATGTCCCTTTGTGGGGAGGGTGGGCGAGTCCCTGATAGAGAGAGTTCGAGGCATGTTCCTTTGTCAGGAGGGTGTGAGAGTCCCTTATAGAGAGGGTTCGAGGCATGTC
>JAQNCB010000011.1:12886757-12903610 GCA_030068295.1 Euristhmus nudiceps | reverse complement strand
CACACACACACACACACACACACACACACACACACACACACACACACACACACACACACACACACACGCACGCACTCACACACCCACACAAAGAGTGTCTCGCAGCATAACTCTGTCAGATACAGTTTTGAACAGGAGAACAAGCGACGTCTAACTTCCCAAAAATAAACACCGCCCTTCAGGGGGGAATTGAACTTGTTCGCGCCACGTCCTCGCCACGCGCCGATATGAGAGCGAACACCTGGTAGGAAGAACAAATCTTGTGATTAGAAGCGGTGAAGTGACATTTAATTGTAAAGCTCACCAATCTTGTGTGCCCACCCACAAGGATGCGCTACCGTTCAATTAAGCTGCTCGGAATCATCCATTAAGTCAAATTAGCGCAAGGCTATAATTAGCCACAGCGAGGTTCGTCGCGAAGGTGAACGGAAAGACGAATATAACTCTGTCTCGCTGCGAGATATTGAAACTCTATCAGACACAGAAGACTGCGTCTCAGTCATCCGCAAGTTCCTTTTAACAAGTAATAAGTTGCTATTAAGATATTAAAAACACCAGGGATGCACGAAGATGAGGAAATAACTTGCATTGCAAGAATGCCCCCCCGGATTCGATTTATTTATTTATTTATTTTTGCCTCAAAATTGCTTCTTTTATGAGCCTAACAGGTAATTTGGCATGATGGAGGCCTGATGTTTGACTGCAAATGGCGTCAGCTGCTCTGGCATGCGCTGCAGCCATTTGTTAGCGCCGTCATCCACATACATTCTGTTCAATTAAGAAAATTAATTCCTTACCCATGCCAGGGAAATGATTACCAAGGGAGGAGGCGCCTACAGCACCTGGTACATCAAACTGGGAATTAAGCACGGGTGTATGTTCACGCCCACGCATACAGCACACACATTTATGCACTGATTTTTAATGCGCCTACAAACAAAGTGTCAGGGGTATGTAGTGTTACCCCGCTCCATTTTTCCGTCCTTCCGTCATCTAATCATAACGTTTTGTCCGTAGCATACATCCTCGGGCGCAGAAACTATGAATGAATACCACCATTGATGTGTGGCTACACCTTGACATGATGAAGGTTTGTGTACCTGTTTCATGTCCCTGTCACCTTGACCTTTGACCTCCAACAGGGGCAAAAAAATGCCTCCCTGGAGCATATCTCCCTAAGTATACCACCAATGAATACCAACCTTGGTTGGTGAATACATCTGAGGATGGTCTAATGTCCCTCTCACCTTGACCTTGACCTTTGACCTCCAACATAGTGAACGCTTCTGCAGAGCATATGCCCTGAAGTACAACACCTGTGAATACCAAACTTGGTGTGTGAATAGTCAGGGGAAGGGATGGTGGATTGTCACAATCTGTTTCAGGTTCTTGTTCTCCTTGACCATAACCTTTGACCTCCATGGGGAAAATGATTGTCGGGAGCATATCTTCTGATGTACAACACCTATGACTATGAAACTCGGCGTGTGCATACACCCGGGGATGGTGAAGTGCCATGACCTGTTTGATATCCCTGTCACTGCCCTTGACCTTTGACCTTTAACAAAGAAAATGCTTGTTTGGAGCATATCTTCCCAAGTACAAGCTGTATAAATACCAGACTTCGAATCATGATGTGCATTCAGAAGAATTTAGATGTTTTGGAGGTGAAGTGAAAAAAAAGCTATTGCATATGATCAATAAATTTTTAAGAATTTTTTTTTACCATTCCATTAAAAAATAGATATAACAGCAGTTATTTTTATTCAGGTTATGGTGGGAATTTGTGTACCATGGAAATGTTTTTGTTTGCTTATGTTTTCAACTGCAAACCAGCTTCATAAAGTTTTCATTGGTTACAAGTTGACTGTGAGCTCAGCTATGAATCAAAAATATGATTATATTGGCATTTTTGCTTTAGCCTGCTGTAGTACACAGCATCAGTAACCACTGCTGATATGTACCGTCCGTAAGAGTCTGCACAGCAATCCATCTCGTTCTCTTTCTTTCTGCTTTGGATCCACCTCTGTGTGTTGGCAAGATATCAGTTAGATAAGTAAGGTGACATCAGTAAACTCTCGAGGGCTTGTATGCGACAGGAAATTTAGTGAGCGTGTGCATGAGCGTTTTCTGACCAAGAGCGGCATGTCAAGCGTCTATTGAATGAAATCACCGCGTCGCATCTCTTTAATACATTAAGGTTCGCCCGGCAGAAAAGCAGAGATCCATTGCAAGGGCAGCTGCGTCTTGTCTGAGACAGTAGCCTTGAGAGGAGATGAATTTTAGCTTGACACTTGGCAAACACTCTTAAACTTTCACAACCTAACTCTTAGGTTAAATAGCCTTTTGGCTGAGTTGTGTTTCTTCGTGAGGTCAGATCAGGATTGCTTTTTAAGTCTACAACAGAAATATTGGGAAAACTAACAATCAAGGAGAATTTTGATCATTACCCCTAGGAATTAGGATGGACTAAGTACACTGTGTTCATGTTGGCATCAAGGACTGCTTTTTATAGAGTGGAGCTATTAATGCGGACAATTCAGCCAAAGCTAATGTAGCACTGTTTTGTGCAACTATGAAGGTCAGAAAGGTTTTTTATTTTTTTTTGTCCGAAGTGAGCTTATATATTTTGGTTTAATGCTCAGTGCTATAGGTGGCATGTTTTACGTCTCGACAAAAGAAGTTATAACGACACTTGAGCCTATAAGAGGTTCAACGGAAGCTAAAAAAGCCGAAGCAGCAGGAGGTCCTCAAATCATTTCTCTCGGGTGAGTCATGCTGTCGTCTTTTTTTCTCAGTTTTTGAAGCGGGGGCTAGGATGAAGGGTTATGGCATTCATGCTGAAAATGCCATGGTGTGCAGGCTCATGGATGAAAAGCACGGCTTCCTTTCTAACCCCGCTTTTGTGCTAGGTGTGAACCCCGGCGTTGGCGCTCCGTAATGAAGAGGATTAAGCGAATCAATTCCAGCTCCGCACTCTCATCACATGTCCGCCCCCAATTACGCCAAGTTGTGTGGTTCGGCCCAACGCCGCGCTGCCAAATTGGGATTTACCCCTCAGCTGGGGGGTGTTAGTGCAAAAGGGAGACGGCTGATATCATGGAGATGCCTGGGCTTGAACCTGGGCCCAGTGGGCATGCTGCAGCCGCAGCTAGGCAAACAGTGAGTCATCCTCTCATTTCTTCAAATTTGGAGGATATTGGAGGAGTTTGGAAGATATGAACATACCCATCTGGGCTCCTCTGGGGCCAGCTTTGTGGTTAGTCTTTCATGCACAATTGACTTTGTGTGTTTAAGTAGTTATTTCCCAATCTTCATTCCGGTAAGCTTAGGTTTTGCACATACTTACCTTTTTATTTTGCCTTTTCCAAACAGATAGACTTGCAAGGCTTCTTTATAGAGAATGGTGCATTTTATACACTTTGTTGGAAAGACGAAATTTGGCCGATGGGGCAGATGACCAACCAAAGATGATAACTTTTCCCCACCATTAAGTGGAAATCTGTTTAAGGTATAGAAAAATTCAAAATGGAAAGAATACAAACCTAGAAATCAGAGCATGATGATTGTAAAGCATGTAGCCAGACAAGTGTTCAAAAGACTTCACTCACTCACTCATTTAATGAACCACTTAATCCTATTGGAGGTAGCGGCGAGGCTGGAGCCTATCACTGCAGACACTGGGCGAATACAGGCTACAGGGAAAAGTCAGACCATCGCAGAGCTGACATACACACAACCATTCACACTTACTCTCACACCTAATGTGCATGTCTTTGGACTGTAGGACGAAACCGGAGTCCCCAGAGAAAACCCACGCAAGCATCTGGGAGAACATTTGAACTCCACACAGAAACGCCCAAGCCTGGGACTTGAACCCAGGACCTTCTTGTTGTGAAGCGACTTACTTCCTCAAAATGCATCGTATTGTGTTTATCCTGTGGACTGGGTTGATTTTTACCTAAATTTAGTTGCCAAAAAGTCGTCTAAATATGCCATGAAGGTCCAAAACTCTTGCCTATATTTGTTCTGTCTGCAAGTCAGAAGCGGCTGACAGTTTTTAACACAGTATGGAGCAGATGGAGATGGATTGCAACATGGACTTTTTGAAATCTTGCTAGACTGAACAGTTTTCAAAGCCTGAGATCGCATTGCAAACACCCAGCAAAATTCTTCTCCCTAATTTTAGTTGTATCCAAATCCCACCCATCAAGTATTGCCTTCCCTATCACACGACCACCACCAACTAGGGAGGAACGAAGCATGCACACGCTCCCCTCTGTGACATGCAATGCTAGCCACCCGCCTCTTTTCGAACTGCTGTGCATGAGCATTTGGGAGCGGTCGAACACACTCGGCGGGAAAGTGCTATCCGCCCCTCGTACAAATGAGCTCGCATACGACCATGATTGGGGGGGCAAATGCTGTGAGTGACAGGGAGTGAGCGTATTAGCTAATG
The DNA here is from genome assembly GCA_030068295.1 of Euristhmus nudiceps. NCBI lineage: Eukaryota > Metazoa > Chordata > Actinopteri > Siluriformes > Plotosidae > Euristhmus > Euristhmus nudiceps. Next base: position 12,899,151 of record JAQNCB010000011.1, on the reverse strand, counting down.
GATAACCTGGATTCAAACTTAGGATCTCTGGGTTAATAGTCACGCACCTTGTCAGCACGCCATTTGAGAGCACTCCCAACAAACATAACACAATTCATGATATTTATTCTCTTTCTTCAAACAACCATGACATTGGCCCTTGAAAGAACACCTGACAAGTTAAATATGGAGAACTGGATTAAGTGTAGTGTATTAGAAATGGCAGAGAAATGGCATCCCCAAGACTGGGATTGGGAACCACTGGGTTCAGATGTGTTCGCCATCTGGCTATCTCTGCAGGCTCAGACATTATCCGATCTGGGAGTCCTTCCACCATCCAGAAGGTGTTTCTGGGTGGGACAGTTCCCATCTGGGCTGCTCTGAGGCTTGTTGTTGTTTTTTTTTTTTAATCTTCTAGGATCCACAATAGCTACATTCTTTCAAAAAAGGTACTATATTGTACTATATTTTTTCTGGGTACCTTAATTCTATTTTTATGGCTTTTTCCTGGAGATGTGAATGTACATATTGTGATGTACCTCTGAAAGTACCCTTTATTCCAAGAATGTAGGGAGGAATGGACAGAGGTATGTTTATAAAGTTGTCGGGGTAATACGAAGGGTTATTGATTAGATGAGTCTGAGATCAGATCAAGGGGCTTGTTGCTGTAATAACAATAGCCGGAAACAGAGTCGTCAAGCTCTTCCCTAGCCCTGTTAGAAGCGGGGATGGCTTTAACTCTTGTAATTTATGCATTCAATCTGAATAAGAGCTCGAGAAGGCATGATGCACGAGCAGTTTAGTCTAAGACACGTCTGGAACAGATACACCACCCACCCCCACTCACACACAGATCACAGATCCGCTTCACAGACCCATGTATTCAGGGAAAAAAAACACTCCGACTCCCCCGAACATGCCCGGTGGCCCCCCGTTTCCTCTGTCATCCCACATCATTAGCGTAGCCCTCAGGGTCAAACCACTTATGTGCTGCCAGTACTGGCATTCACAAGCACAGGCGCAATAAACACAGTGTAACTAAAGCAGCATTGATGTTTTCCTTCTTATTTAACTCGTACATTATTTTCATTGCTACTAAGGTAAGGGAGGTAAGCCTATTGGGCTTTTTACACCCAGGCCTACTGGGTCAGTTGGTCAATGCATCCTGGATGGGACACTAGTCCATAGCGGGTTACCCTCCCAGTATTTTTACTGGTCCCCATTTATACTGCTGGGTGGACAGAGGCACACATGTGGTTAAGCCCTTGTCCAGGGGTCTTAGCATGGTGAGGGTCTAAAGGAGATTTGAACCCACAACCTCCTGATCATGAACCCAACAGCCTAACCACTACACCACTGACCCCATATTACTAGTACTACTACTGCTCATTCATTCATTCATTTTTTAAACTACTATCTCAGCCGACTCTGGTCAAGCACAGAGTACACCCTGGTGACCCACAGTGTAGAAACGCATTGACAGCAATGCAGCCTACTCTTTACAAATGACAGCAATGGTTCTTTTACATGCTTCTCACCACAGACAGTGAGAGACATGGTTGGTTTGATAACGCAGTTAGCTGCACTGGGGACAACTCAGTGATAATTGGGCTTGAAGTCCCGGCCTTTGGATCAGTAATCCAGCACCCTTCCACCGGGCCACCATTGTCCCTACTCCTAATTACTACTTTAGCTAATTGCACGTTCTCCCATTCTCCTATTTGTCAAGCATCAACCTGAACAATAGTGAAGTGTCTCTGAAGTGTCTTTAAAGATGCACGTGTAGGTCCATGAGGGATGATGATTGCTTGTTGTTTTCTCATTGGCATTTGTTTTGCATTTAAACTGCAGTTGATGCATTTGAATGTCGTGCTTGCTCATACTTCACTTCCTTCTTTTGGGCTGACCTAAAACTGAGTGCAGGAAATCCACCACAGCGGGGGCCTCGTCCTCCCCAGAGTTGCACTGTCACTGGTGGAGCGAAATGCCATTTATCTTCGCTTGTCACACCTTGACTTGCGGATTGCTAAACAGTATGACTCGCGCGATGAATGACAGGTGGGGAACACAATAGCAAGCATTTAAGTGAGCCAGGAGGGGATTGAGAGTGACGAGTTAAGGCCAAATTGAGGACGTATGTGCACTTCAGATGGTTGGATTTTGGAAGGAAAAAAGAATGCTATTCACTTTTTCACTCCGGTATAGATTTGCAATATGTCGACACAATTTATTATGATTATTATTACAACATAATCCATCCAGCTATTATCTGTCCCACTTATCCATCCAGGTCCAGGAGCCAATCCCAGCTAACGTCATCCAACAGGCAAGGTGCACCCTAAACACATCGCCAACCAACTCACATGCACACCTTTTGGCAATTTTGAGTAGCCAGTTGACTGAAAGATGAATTCTTTAGACTCTAGGAACAAATCAAAGTACCTCTAGGAAGACCACGATAGTATGAGGAGAACATGCAAACTTCACATGGAAAAATCCATGGCCAGCCTTTGATAACCCAGTTAGATGCACTCTGGGGACAGCAATGGCAACCTGGTGGTAGTGGGGCTTGAAACCCCGACCTACAGATCAGTAAGCCAGCACCCTACCACCAGGCCACCATTGCACCCCCCCACCGTGCTACCACTGTCCTTAAACAGGTCGCCCACCAACTCACATTGACTCACATCACCACCATTGCCCTCTTCTTGACTCTTCACCTAAATGGCTGACTCTGGACTCTAATTGGAGACAATACTCACTGAGATTGTGACACAGGAATTACATGAATGATGTTATTTTTTTTTAAATATAACTCATGAAAGCGGAACTGTGAAAGGAGAACTCTGTTTCTGTTTGTGTGGATGGAAGAGAAACAGTATGTGTGTGGGAGAGACCTGGGACACAATGCTTCATTGATACTGCGTAAGAAACAGCAATGCCTTAGCCAACGGCTCATTTAACATACTTCTTCACTCCCCACCCAGCTGGGAACTTGTCTGCACCCAGCCAAGCGCCGCGATTACAAGTCACGTCATAAACCGGCTGTAGTGACCCATACCTGTGATATTTAGCGGCCCTGTAGTCCAAAGGAAATGTGCAGGAATGAAAATTTGGCACATCTGTAGGTGGCCATGCCAGTTCAGCTCCACATAATGGATGGATAAAAGTTGGCGAGGTTGCATCAGTGCCGATTGCAGAGTTTATTACGGATAGTTGATCTAAATTAAAGCGTTTACTGACAGAAATCGAATTGGCTTAGAGAGTTCCGGTTAAGCTACTCACACTACAGGCACAGTCCAGCTGCGGCATAGTTACCATCTTGCTTCTGAGCCGTTCTGGCAGTGCAGTGTGTACAGACCTTCTCTCGATCATCTCTGACAACTACAGCTTTATTTTTGCCTTAACCACCGCTTTTTTTGTGGCTCTGCGCTGGGAAATGTGGTTTCCTCAGACCGGGAGACCAAAACGATTATTCAGGGGCTTTAGTGAAGTTAATTTATGGCACATTTAGAAAGTGGGTTCGGTCATGAATATGTAATACAAAAGTGCACCTGCAACAGAATGCTAATTACCGTGCATACTGACAGTAACATTGCTAGGCCGCTCTTTTGCACCGCTAATTGGACATCAGTCGACAGCACAGTGTTTGGGACCAAAATTTAAGAATTTAAGGGTCACAATGCTCCACACTTCTTATGCATCCATGATGCTAAATATCCATAGCAATGCTGAGAACATCTAAAGATAAATGTCAACACGTTTTTGATACCACCTGGTGAGCTCGAGGTCATATTTTGCATTCAGATCAAAACTGTAATGTGTCCTGATAAACACATTTTTATTTCTGTTGGATTTACAATTGTAGTTCTGTGAGATTCAACGCAGCCATTCATTCCCTTCCATTCTTATGTACGGGAACATTTATAGCACCCCGGAAAAGGTTGAGCGAAGAGCGGCTGAAAGACTCAAATGAAAGGCGACATACTAAACACGTTGCTATAGCCTCAGCCCTCCTCGCTCCAAGATTTTGGATGAATCGGGCACGTTGGCCGCAGAGAGAGAAGTCTTACAGTACTCAATTCTCTCCAGTTACAGCCTAGAAGCAGAGAAGAGTGTTGAGGTCAGCGCTACTGCTCCCAAGAGCGCCTTATCTTCAGCATGATAACGATTCCTGCCCATTTTGATTCTCTTATTTCATCATTTAGCCACTTAAACAAAGTGCGTCCTCATAAATAAAGCATCGCGGCGATCTGATATCATTCAGCAGTTTTTGGCGACGCTCTTTAACCGTGGCGTTATGTTCGCATTCATAAATGGGTCTATATTTCCACTGCGCCAAAATGTGAATGGTTATTGTTTGGGCTTGATTTTTGTTCTAAGAATAGACATAAGGACATAAGACATTGAACACCTTATAGAAAAAACTCTGACCAAACAAGCATTCAAGCAGTTATGACTTGAATCTGATAGAAGCACCTGGTGTGAATTTGCTCATTTCCTTACCAGCTTATCCTTTATTAAGGTCGCTGGGAGGCTGGAGCCCATCTCTGACTCTTACCCATCACGCTGAAGAGCTCCCCAGACGATCGCAGGACCAGCACACACGCAACCATTGACGCTTTCACTTCGGGAAAATCATACATACCCAGTTACCTTAATGTGCAGGTCTTTGGACTGTGGGAGGAAACCGAAGTACCTAGTGGAAACCCATGCACGCACGGGGAGAACATGCAAACGCCACAAGGCAACAGGGTTCGAATCTAGGACCTTCCTGCTGTTCAAACCTGGACCTTCCTCATAATTTTTTTAAAATCCAAATTGATACAAATTTTGACGAAACTTTTTTCTTTCTTTCTGCTTATCTTCCTTTTCTTACCCTACCTACTTCATTACTGACATTTAATCCGAGATGCTTCTCCTCCTGCAGCATTTCCCCCCCTGTCTCCCTCTTGGCTTAGTGACTTAGGCCTGATTGATTTTCCCCCAATCGATCGTGCGAAGTTGGAATTAACAGGAAAGTGAGCGCCATGTCCCGCAGGATTGGAGCAGTCAGTGGGACTGATGGATCTGGCTACAGCAACCGCTATGCACACAAGAGGAAGGTGTATCTGAATTCAATCCATCATCGGACACATACAGCCAATGATCTCTGAAGCAGCTCAAATCGCCAACCAATAATCTCCTGCACAAAATCCCTCGTCTCCTCACGGCCAATAACACTATATCCCTCGCCACTTTCTTGGCCTTCCAACGAGGCTCAGATTGATGGAGGAGCCCTGGCAAGGCAGTGCGTTAAGACTACGACACACATCTTTCTCACCTTGAACCTAATTGACTCTCCCAGAGCTTGCTCTTGGAAATTGCTGATGCCCAAGGTTTGTGTCCATCATTGGAGAAAGGGCTGGTGTTGACGAAGAGCCGAGTCCTCTAGTGGCAAGCCTGAAATGAATTTGGTTGTCATATGTGCACACAAAGGTTACAGGGACGGTAAGGACAGCTCTGATTGAACCAGGAAGTAAGTGGCAGTTTGATATGTCAAAAGAAGGGTGTAGATCGATGTCCTCTTGTTGGATCTATTTAGAGTGAATGTGAGCATGAAATGGCCAAGCGTACAGTATGAACGTCATACGCCAAGTTGGGGACCCCATTTGTCTTTGCTCGTTTGCTTGTCAGCTTGCTGACAGTCATAAATGCCCCATGAGCAGCTCTGATAAAACAGGCACAGCGCTCTTACTCATCTCTCAGTGTCCCTAAGCTCCAAAAGAGAGACACAACGGAGAGGCGAAACGGAAAGACAAAAGCAGAAAAAAAGGACCAGACATAGTCCCAAAAAGCAGCAAATGCATTTCTGTTACAGACATCCCTAATGTTTCATTGTCCTAAACATCATGGGCATTGTCATGTAACCACAGTGAAGTGGGCCGTGTGTGTCAGGTAACCAGGGTGTTGTGGACCTTGTGTGTCAGGTTGCTGCAGTGATTTGGTCTCAGCGTTCCCCCCCTCCGGCGACAAGCCATCCTTGCAGGGTTCCTCTAGCACCAGACGGTAATCAGTCATGATGCTCTGAAGGCTGCTACCTCAGGTCAATAATAAGCAGGCAGGGAGCTAGGCAGCCCTTTGCAGTACAGGTAGGACCGCTTTCAAACAAGAGAAGGGCCTTTTTCTTTACCTTAGATTCAGTGGAGCATTTTGAGAGAAAGGAAGCTGGGAATTGGTGTACAGGGGTGGGCGAGACCGTGAGATTCTTTAATCATGTTTTGTGTGGTTTGAGTGCATGATTACTGTGGTTGAGACGGGACAGGTATATCATTGAGGATTGTGCTGCACCTCATGACTGTGGATCACAGTGATCCATGTGGTGAGATGATGCTGATAACCAGTATCCGGTGACTATATAATACTGAGTGTTCCCAACAAATAAGCCCCTCTTTCTCCAACGCCAGATCGTTCCTCTCACTCCTGTCTTCTGTCATTGAATGACTCGGTAGGGTGACTGGTGCCATATTGCATTCATCCATCACAATCCTGACAGAGTGTCAGCAGGGTGCTCGTCCTCTGTCTTGCAGGACCAAAATGCAGACTTTCCACTTAAACCCAGGAAATGTTATAAGAAGTTTTTTTTTATTCTTGAGTGGTTGCAGATGTGGGAGGATAGCTTCATATCGACTAGCTGTGTATAAGCTGATCAACTTTTGAAGAAGTAGATCTTTGACAAAGTTACAGTCCTGTTTCACAGTATAAATGTTCACGGTGGTTTTTTTTTTTTGTTTGTTTGTTTGTTTGTTGCTCGAGCACTATATATAAAATACATTACATTTTTGTGAAACTGGGAAGTAATCAATGATACTCCTCAGAGATAATGCTGCAGTTAGTTTTGCTAATGTGAATTAGCTACTAATGAATGGCAGCATAACGTACCCCTGCAGAACAGACCTCCTTCTCGATCGGATTGTAGGTCAGATTTGTTCCATTTACAATGTAGTCTTTCTCTAATTTTGTATTGAATATGGAATTAAATACTATATATAATCTTGATATACCATGAAACAGGCGAATCAGCCTTGTTCCTGATATGAATCAATATTTTACATAAATTATAACAGGATGTGGCTTATCAGTTTTTCTTATGCTCCCCATCCTGTAATAGTTTATTAGTTTATTACATATAAAAATTATAGGATTATTATAGTATATTTTCAATGTTCTCCCCACTTTTTGAATCTTGGTGTTAGTCACTTAGCTAGCTGATTTGGATAATAAAAAATGTGCATTATTATATTTATTTATTTATTTTTCTTATTTTTTTTATCAGTGTTTTTTAATGCTTTTCACACTTTTTTGAGTCTTGGTGCCTTAAAAAATTAGCTATGCATCCTGTGTGCTAAGCTAGTCAGCTGGCTTGTCACTTAGCTAGCTGATTTGGATGATGACACGCATGCATCATCATAGATATTGAGTTTTTCAGTATATTTTAAATGTTTTTTTTTTTCACTTTTTTCACTTTTTGAGTCTTGGTGCCTTAAGAATGTAGCCACACAATCTGTGTGCTATGCTAATCAGCTGGCTTGTCACTTAGCTAGTTGATTTGAATGATATACATGTATCATTATAGATATTGAGTTTTTCAGTATATTTTTTAATGTTTTTCCCACTTATTGAGTCTTGGTGCCTTAAGAATGTAGCCGCACAATCTGTGTGCTAAGCTAGTCAGCTAGCGAGTCATTTAGCTAGCTGGTGTGGATAATGATAAACATTATTTTTGTGATGGTTATGGTATATTTTGACCAGTTTGGCTGCGATTAATTAAACTGATTAACTATATATATTAGAAATTGAGATTTCTAATTGAGGATAAAATTCCACAGTGAGAAATATGAGGTCGTTTTGTTAGTATTTAACTAGCTGAATAACTTTTGAGATAGTTTAAGAGAGTATAAGAAAGTTCTGGCATTTATTTAAAAGGGTAAAAGGTACAATGAGATTCATTCATTTTCTAAACCGCTTAATCCTAATTAGGGTCGCAGGGAGGCTGGAGCCCATTTCAGCCAACTTTGGGCGGGGGCAGGGTACACCATGGACAGCTCGCCAGGCCATCGCAGGGCCAACACTTATACAACCATTCACACCTAGGGGAGATTTGGAACAGCTAATTAGCCAACTGTGCATGTTTTTGGACTGGGGGAGGAAACCGGAGTACACAGAGGAAACCCATGCAAGCACAGAGAGAACATGCAAACTAGACACATAAACGCCCAACCTAGGAATCAAACCCAGGCCTTCTTGCTGTGGGGCAGACGTGCTAACTGCTACGCCACTGTGCCGCCACAAAGACATTCAATGACATTCAATGACATTTAATTGTTAATTTATTTAGCACTGAAATACCATGAAGCAAAAAGACATCTAAGTTAAAATACTCCACTTTTTAGCCTACTTCCCATCACCTTTTTTTTCCCCCAACTTGAACTTGATGTGAATTTGCTTAAAAATGTGTTCATCTTTTCACAAATGAGGTGTGTTAAAGGTGTCTTGAGTGTGAACCGAGAGTGTTAGCGATGACAGGGTGGAGCAAGCTGAGAAATCGTCTCAGGTTGATCAAGCTGTCTCCCTGTCATTCTTGCGTCAAAGTACATCTGAGAGAGAGAAAGAGAGAGAGAGAGGCGCTCCCTTTCATTTCCGCTGTTGCACCATATTAGCATAGCTTCATTGCTAACGCACTGCAACTTTTTTGTCGTTCTTTTTTAGCCGTGCATGTGTTACAAGTGCCTCGCATGCGCTGAAGGGTGTGAGCAGTGGCGGCAGTGTGACTGCGATGAGAAAATGTCGCGGGATGATCCCGATTGCTCCTTGTCATTCCCACATTTAGAGGCAGACAGTTGGAGCTCAGCAGGAGAGGAGCAGCGTCTCACCTCCTCCACATGCTAAATGTCAGGAAATAAAAGCGCTCCGGTGCTCCAACAGATCATCCTCTTATCGCTAACATGCTGTTGCTTTCTAGTCTGCCTGTCGTCTATGAGCTCACAAGGAAAAATCTGGAATGGTTTCTATTACCAGAGCAAAGGTGCAATAGAACAGGGATGCTAATATTAATACAATATTGATGGTATATTAAATGTACACATTATAGTGGAGTGCTGTGCATAACAGCTGGTTGTAGTTTTAGTTAAAGTGTTTATTGTGACAGGTGATGTGCTCAAAAATACTACTGTGCATTACTTAGAGATTTGTAAATTAGTCACCAGGAACAAAGAATCAAGTTAATGATACAAGGATGTATTAGCAACACTCGCGTAGTTAAAAGAAAAAGAAAATATCCAAAACAAGCAACCTTTTAAATGCACCCTTTTAGTTTGATAATATCCCTCAATGTGATGTTCTCCTAGTTGGAATAGCTTAAAAAAAAATATAATGTGTATATCATTTTTGTTTTTTTTTTGAGCGAACATCATAAATCTATGAGTAACATATGCTGTGTATAACATTGGGAATAAAATGAGATCTATTGGTCCCAAATGGGATATTTCAGTCTCAGTCTTTAGATTCATGAAAAAATAATAATTACGCATTCAGACGCAGATGTTAAAGAGAATGGCTAGACGAGTTCAAGACTTCCGCATAGTAACTCTGTACAACCATGATGAGCAGAAAAGTATGTCAGAAAGTCAAACTTTGAGACAGATGAGCTCCTTCTGTTAGCTTTGCCTCTGTGAAATGTTTATTTTCGTCTCCTGGTGATTATTATCTGAAAACCTTGGCTTGTATCTGCATGATGCATTGTGGTGATGCTGCGTGAGTCTGTGATTGGATGAATGCATAAAAAAAAGGTGGGTAAGTGTGTGAATGTTGCTGTTGGCCAGTAAGTGCATGTAAGCATTATTAGAAGTTTAGGAGTTTATTTTTAGTGTTTTCTCCAAATTTGGCTCGTTTAGCCATGCATGATGCCAGAAATCAGTTCCGAGAAAAAAGTGTGATAAGGTCTAACTATGAGGCGGATTTCATTTTTGCCTGATTAATTCATTGCTAATATCTTCATTACATGCTTCACGCTACTCCTGAAATTATAATCATTGTACTTGGGGTGCTGAATATCACAGGCTCCCCAACAGGATGGGACAATTTTTAAAAAGAGCTGTATGGCAATACAAAACTATTTCATTTTCCTAGGCTCCTTTTTTTTTGGTGTAAACACGAAGGTGTTACTGTTTTGTTACAGAAAATAAAACTCAAGCTAAAATGTATTTTTGTCAACACATTAGCACTTGATCTTATTAAATCAGGTGCATATTTTAGCCTGAGGCAGCAAGAGTATTGCTGTGCCACTTAAATACCACATCAACTCCTGTATATATACGATGGGAATTAACGTCCTTCACAATATTCACATTTGCGATGACACACAATCTTATTTCTCCAGCTGTATTTACTCAGTGCAACCTTTAACAAGCAACAAGGTGCGTGACTATCAATTTGGAGATCGCAGGTTCGAATACAGCTTGATGCTGCAGCTGCAGCCATCCATGATCATGGGAGATAATTGGCAGAGTTCGAACAGTAGGGAAGAAGGGATGGTGTATGCTCGCCTCCCTGTCATTATAGCGATCACAAGCCTGTCATAGGCATTTGTGAGCTTATTTTTACAAGTCGGCAGATATCGGTTTCCCTCCTACATGCACATGTGTGACAGATCGTGAAAAAGTTAGTGGCAGCATCGTGTGCCATGGATGGGGCAAGCACAGGCTGACGCCTCTCACTGATTGGTCGTGGTCATGTTGGGTACTGGATATGACCAAAAAAAAAAAAATATATATATATGTATATATTTTTTTTATTATTATTCATGTATACAGTATGTAGTGTTATATTGCAAAGGTACACCTTCCAACACAGCATGAGCGTTTATTTTCCCCAAGCTTAATTTTAATTTAGGGGCTAATTTCATTATCGATGCTTTGAAGGCTTGATATACAGCATTTTTCCTTGCCTTTGTAAAAGCTGGGGGTTGTTTTTTGTTGTGTCGCCTTTCATGTACGTTTCACCGTTGATAGTTTTTTAATGAACAGTTACAGCGACAGATGTAGATTTCTTTGGGCTGCTAGTACTTGACTCAGCTTAAACAGATTCAAAGACTTGTGTTCGAACTTCCTGCCTGTCCCCCATTGTGCGCTTTGAACATGCCGGCAGTCATTGTAGCGCCTCGCCGGGGTGTTTAGTCCTTTCATGTGACACAGCGAAAGGTCTGATCGCATCATCCTCACACAGATAGCAGAAGCGAGTGCGCGAGTGTCTAAATGTCTCCCTTTTTGTGTTCAGAAAGCCTAGTTAGTGTCATCTCTCTGCTCGGGCATACGTGTCTGGGCTTTACGCTCTGTTCTAGCCTGTGCCGTGATGAGCGCAGCTGGCTGGCTCCGGCTCTAATTGCGTTCAGGGAGGATTAATTGGGGCACCAGCTTGGATCCAGCCCACATCCAGGTAATTTAAAGATTTTATCTCCCCCCATTGCTGCTGAGCACACCATGACTCTCAATATTTGTGTAAAATGATTAATCATGCTAATCTGAGTGCCGCGCTGGTTCCCTTTTCATAGGATTTAAAAGAACAAGTGCAAAATGGAATAATTCCTAAATAGGTCAGCATGACAGAGAGCTTGATTTCAGAAGTAATAAGTGTTTTCGATTTTATGATTTTCATACATTACTTCCAAGAACCTTTGCGTCATCGCGGCCTAACCGGCAGCATATCGACTTCCGAAGCTTTAACTATCTACCTAATCCGACCATTGACCATTGTCTTTTTGTTTATTGCTGCAATTTGTAAGTTAGTGAATAAAACGTAAGCTAGAATCAGAGATACCTACCAGTACGGATTCTCCGTATTTTGTAGGAAAAGTTTATGTAAATGCAGTGTTACGTTACAGGGTGCTATTTTGTATGGAAAAATAAAAAGAGCGCACTCTCTCTCTGTCTGTCTTGCGCACTCGCTCTGTCTGTCTCGCATGCGCTCTCTCTCTCTCTCTGTCTCGAGCGCTCTCTCTGTCTGTCTCGCATGCGCTTTCTCTCTGTCTCGAGCACTCTCTCTGTCTGTCTCGCATGCGCTCTCTCTCTCTCTGTCTCGAGCGCTCTATCTGTCTGTCTCACATGCGCTCTCTCTCTCTCTCTCTCTCTGTCTCAAGCGCTCTCTCTGTCTGTCTCACGCGCTCTCTCTGTCTGTCTCGCTCTCGCTCTCTCTGTCTGTCTCGCACGCGCTCTCTCTGTGTCTGTCTCAAGCGCTCTCTCTCTGTCTTACGTGCTCTCTCTCTCTGTCTGTCTCGCACGCTCTCTCTGTCTGTCATATGTGATTCATATGATGGTGTTGCCATCCTATCTCTAGATTTTAAGTATGATGTAAAATAAATGTCAATAATATTGCTTACAAA
>JAQNCB010000011.1:12876567-12886657 GCA_030068295.1 Euristhmus nudiceps | reverse complement strand
ACTGAAAATTTTTCAAAAATACTGAAAAAAGTCGTGAAGAATCCTGAAAATCTATATCTGAGGGAGGCATCTCTGTAGTATAAAAAATAATAAGTCAGCTATCATTCGCAATGTTTATATATGCCACATATTAAAATAACAGTTCATCCACATCACAACTTTATATTGAATAGCGATGTTAATACAACCTTTGATCACTTTTTTGGTTTGACCAAGGTCGTCGACCCCATCCCATCTTATCTTGGTATGCTCCCATTCAGCATATCCCATTGCTGAGATATATCGCACCGCTGACCTGCTTACATTGTGCATTCCTGTATTCTTTCTCAAGCCATCCAGAGTGATGGATCTTATGGGCGGAGCTAGTCAATAAACCACCTGACCATATAATCAGCAGTAGCAGGGCAGGGTATGACGTGTAAAGTGATGTCTCTGCGGCCGCCACATTTAACAAATGACTTTGAGTTTGCAGGAGAGATCTCAATCCGGGAAGGTGTTCAGGGAGGACCTTTAATTGTGCCGCCACCAAAGGATGAAATTGAGCAGGAATGAAGTGCTTTTGGTGCATCGATTTCTTCTCCCCAGCTCTGAACGTGGGACTGTGTGTGCATGTCTTGGGTAGGGGTGGGTGGGTAGCTGCATGGGTGTGAGAGAGATAAAGAGCGTGACAACCGTGTCCCACTAACTCGCCATGGCAAGATGTGGATGTGAATAAGATGCCTGTAGAGTCTTCACTTTTTTTTTAGAAATGAAAAGGAATAACATCCTTTAAGTGTTGTTTTGCTGTTCAGAATACAACTGAATGTCCAAAGAGATTGTAAAAATCTATATTTTATTATTGCATTCTGTTCCAACAGCACTTATTTTAAATGGCTGTGCATTCTGGCAATTTTCTGTATATAAACTTCAACCACAAGCGGCATATCGAAGTCTTATTCAAATAACAACCCCAGAAATATAATAGCTATAAAAACAGACCTCTTTGTGCCAAATCGGATGCTTCTTTATTGCAAAACTAAATTGACTTGCAGCACCATCTGTGAACGACCACAATGATTGGGCTTTATAACTGGGTGTTCCTATGGTGACAGGTGTGTGATTGATGTGTGGAGATGAACCTTGTGGCAACACGATGGCTGTGCAGCCCCAAGGTTGCCATAGCAATGAAGCATGTCTCTTCCATTTTATTGTGATGATGGAGAGGTGGAGGAACAAGGTGTCGTGCGACATTTTTTTTAAGAGTCTCCCTTTTGGGTTCTTGGGTTCTTGGCAGATGTTAGCGGTCTCTCGTTTCACGTTTGGGGACAACCATCTGTCTTCAGCCTCCTCGGTTCTTGCGTTCCTGTTTTTCCCTCGCACCTCATACATATTTTATTTAAAAAATGAGTTATGAAACCACATTCCCAGCTTGCCTTCAGAATGTTGTACCGGACCTTCTGACCTTCATCTCATCAAATCCTTGTTCTCACCAGTCCTTCAGGAGTTATCTGCTGGAATAAACAAGTTCTCCTACCCTCTACTACCCCCCAACACACGCGCAATATAGAATGATGCTAAAGCTGACCATTGCTTCCTAAAGTCAGTAGCAAATCTTCAGTATATCACAAGCTCAAAGAAATGGACTGAAGACTCTGGACTCAGGAGAGGGGAAGCAGTAGTGCAGGGCCACTGCGGACCGCTTGCCTTTAGCTGAATGCCAATTATGCAGGCCGGCCAGCCTTTCGGCTACAAAAAAGCCCCGGATGCATTGCTATGCAGACCCCGTCCCCTTTCAAAGCACAGAGAATCCACAGCCGAGAGTAACAGAGAGAAAGAGAGAGAGAGAGAGAAGGAAGTAGGGACTGCATTGCGCTTCATGAACAACATGCTGCCGTTTGTTTTGATTAAAACTGACACCCCAAAGCTTAAATCAGTTCGGTTTTCTTCCTTTCCTCCATTATATCTCGACACTAGAGTACTTTTTTTTTTTGCTTTACAGACTGTTGCATTGCTACATTAAACATGCTGTTTGTTATTTCAGTTCAGAATCTTCTTGCTCCTCAGGGGGATAGCTTATCTGTCATGCAGTTTAGCTCTCGGGTAATAAACATAAAAGCAAGAGATATTTCATATTTAATATGTGAACCTAAAGGAGGACGTTTTCACTGTCACGCAAACGTAACAATGTTTAACAGTATGAACTGGTGCACAGAGCAATTAATCAAGAAATGTTGTAAAGTAACATGGTTTTGGTCAAGGATACAGGGTTGAGTCTGAACAACTCTGTTCTGATGGATTGCATCACGATGGTAATATAAAGATTTAGGCACTGGCTAAAAGCAGAGCTCCAGGTACATGTCACTATTGATAGAAAAATTTATGCAGTATATCAGCGGTCCCGCTTCGACCGGGCGACAGATTGATACTGGTCTGTGGGTCATTTGGTACCGGGCCCCTCAGAAAGTCTGAATAAAAAATATATTATAAATGATCAGAATCTAAAAGATCTTTTATTTTGAAAAATCGCTTGTCTCGGTCATCTGATGCGGTCCATCTAAAAATAAACCCACAAGCGAGCACAAATGAGTAAAAGCAAACGTCTTCGGAGAGCTTCGGAGAGCTAATTATTAATATTGACATCTATACATGTTTTATACTCTATACTTTTACAGTCTCTCCATGTTTTAAATTTTACTTAATTTTTATTCTATTTTATTCTGCTGTTTTTTTTATTCGAATGTAATTTTATTTTCTACTGTTGACTGTTTTGCTTTTACTTCTGTAAAGCACATTGAACTGCCAGTGTGTCTGAAATGTGCTATATAAATAAACTTGCCTTGCCTTCCCACTACTTCAGCAGGATGGTGAGTTGTATTTTTACGCACTTTGTTTTTAGTTGTTTAGTTGTATACCAGTCCCTGAAAATATTATTTTGCTTGAAATTGGGCCGTGGCACAAAAAAGGTTGGGGACCGCTGCAGTCTCTAGTATAAAATAATTTTTATTTATTGTTATTTGGATATTGTTCAGGAAAAAAAAGCAACAACTCAAATTTTTTAAAAAACAAAAACGGTCCGAGTACACATTCGGGATTTATATGAATAAACTAGATAACCATACTCACTTTCATTCATTTGCCGAATTGCTCAATCCTTTCAGGTCACAGGGAGGCTGGTACCTATGTTAGGCGACACTTGGTGAAGGCGGGGTACACTCTGAACAGCTCTCCAGACCATCCCAGGGCAACACACACAAACGATTCACACTTACACCAAGTGTCAATTTGGAACAGCTATAATTCATCTAATGTGCATGTCTTTGCTTTATGAGAGGAAACCAGAGTGCACGGAGGAATCCCATATAAGCATGGGGAGAACATGCAAACACCACATAGAAATGCCTGAACCCCGGGTTCGAACCCAGGACTTTATCTAGTGAGGTGTATGTGCTGACCACTCCACGACCGTGTAGGCCACTGGATAACCTTTTGAAAAAATTGCCAAGTCCAGACCGACTCCCATCACTACATTCCTTTTCTATTCATTTCACAGCAACTATTAAATAATTCATAATATGGCTTTAAGGGGTTAAACAGCTGGAATAATGCAGTCGCATGCACTGTGGACATGGTATACATACTGTAGGTAACCGCAAGGTGAGAGATATTTCCCTTCCTCTCTCATACAAATGTTATTCAGTAACCCACACTTTTTATCCTAAAGTAAATATTAGGACAGTAGAGCGGAAATGTATAAATTATGTAGCAGTTAGAATCGAACCATAATCAATCTCTGTCAGCGCACGATTTGTGGTGACCTGTGAAAGGTTCTCCATCTGCCCAACTGCTTCTAAAGCCATAAGCATAACTTTATTGGGCAGGAAAGGGGTGGGGGGGTATCAAGAGTTTATTGATGTTTTTACACAAAGTATAGTAATTTGCACAACAGATTTATTTAAAACCATGCACCACCCCCCCCCCCCCCCCACACACACACACACACACACACACACTTACAACGAAGAGTAATTCGGAACAGCCATTTAGCCTGATATGTATGTATTTGGACGGTAGAAGAAACCTGGAGTTCTCAGAGGAAACCCATGCAGGCATGGGGGAATATGAAACTCCACACAGAAATGCCTGAGAAGTTCCCGCGACTCAAACTTAGAACCTTTTTTGCTGGGTAACCACTATGCCACCATGCCATACAACCTGCTTAATTATAAACAGAAACATGACTAGGTGAGTAGGGGCAGCAACACAGTGGTGTAGTGGTAGGCATGTCAGCTTCACAGCCAGAAGGTCCAGGTTTGAGTCCCAGGCTTTTGTATTTTTTTGTGGAGTTTCCATCTTCTCT
Source organism: Euristhmus nudiceps (assembly GCA_030068295.1). NCBI lineage: Eukaryota > Metazoa > Chordata > Actinopteri > Siluriformes > Plotosidae > Euristhmus > Euristhmus nudiceps. The sequence goes on along the minus strand of JAQNCB010000011.1, from coordinate 12,882,321 downwards.
CCGTGGTTTACTCTGGACACCCTGGTTTCCTCCCACAGACCAAAGACATGCACATTCGACAATTGGCTGTTCCAGATTAAACATGGATGTGTGTGTGTGTGCATGTCTTTCTATTGTGGGAGGAGACCAGGACACCCAGAGTAAACCCATGCAAGCACAGAGAGAACATGCAAACTCCACACAGAAATGCATGTTCTCTCCATGCTTGCTTGGGTTTACTCTGGGTGTCCTGGTTTCCTCCCTCAGTCCAAAGACATGCACATTCGGTTAATTGGCAGTTCCATATTAAATATGGGTGTTTGAGTGTTGCCCTTTAATGGTCTGGCGAGCTGTTCAGAATGTACCCTACCTTTGCCCAGTGTTGACTGATAGGCTCCACCCTCCTCGTGACCCTAGTTGGATTGAGAATAGGGGTAGAATTTCAGGGAAAAAATGTATCGAGCACTAATGGGCTATTGGTTTAATCTTTGTTGGAATACCTATGGGTATAGAATAGTGGATTTCACTGTTAGAAATAGTTTTAAAAAGTAGAACCCTTTTAGAAAGCTCTATTCATTAACAATCTAAACAATCCCAGACAAATGGCACTGACTGGAATGAAAGGGAGCATCAAATCCAGAGAAAGACTTCTCTACATCCTTCTGTGTGGCTGTGTTTATCTTTACTAAGATAATTTTCTCTCTTTCTCATCAGGGCTCTGAATTTTTTTCAGTGTTATCTTGACCTTTGTCCTTGTGTAGCCAAAGTTTACCTGTCACTGACCAGAAAAAAGTGACCGCATTCCCACAGAATGAGGTACCGATACCAGCAGGTATCACAGCTGCAGTAACTCAAGTCACGGCAGAACAAGTCTTCGGTATGCAAACACTGATAACAGCTTCCCCATTTGTGGTGGGAGTAAAGTACACTTCACTGGGGTGATGGTAGGAAGCTTAACAAGCAAGGACTTAGAAAGTAGCCTACGTTGCATTCTCAAGTGCTACGATGCTCAACAAATACTTTGCCATGTGAGGACATTGGATGTTTGGCCACCTGGCCACAAATAGAGATAAGAGACTTGAGGGCAGTCAGTTTGCATCCTTGAAGACTCTGACCACAAGGGTTGAATAACAAAGCTGAGGTTTTGAAGTTGAATTGAATTGAGTGTTGACATGAGCAGTGGTTCACTGTGACAAGAAAGGCTCCTCAAGTGTTCTTTTGATGAGTAATGGTTCTACTTTTCTAATATGGACACTGGTTAGGGTAAGGATCCTGTTGGTTTAAACAACACTTTCTTTGTAGTTTGATATTCTAATTGTGCAAGCCCACAAAATTAAGATGGTCTGTACGAGGAATCTGGGGACATGGTGGCACCTCACAGCAAAAAGGTACTGGGCTCAAGCCATGTGGTCAGTGGTGGGTGTTTCTGTGTGGAGTTTGCACGATCTTCCTCTGCTTGCCTAGGGTTCACCTGGGTGCTGTGGTTTCCTCCCATAGTCTAGGCAACTCTGCACTGCTCATAGTTGTTCATATGAGTGTGTCTGGATGTTTGTCCACTCAGATAAAAACATACATTGCAACAAAAACCATGAAAGTGGCCTAATGCACCCAGTGGTATGCAATGGGAATATTAATCGGTAGTACTAGTTGTTTGTTGTGATTGTTGGTGTGAGATGACAGGATGCAGAGGACAGGGATGAAAGGAAACAGATGATTCGATGTGGCAACCCCTGAGGGGAGAAGAAGAAAGAAAAGTAGCAGTAGTACTAGTTGTTTGATGGAGCCATGTCATTAGTTTCTATAATTTATAGATGAGCAAAGAAAATTTGCTGGCATGAAGGCGCAGTGGCTATCATGTACTCCTCACAGTAAGAAGGTCCTGGGTTCAAGTCGCAAACTTGTGCGTTTCTATGTGTAGTCCAAAGACATGCATATTAGGCTAATGGGCTGTTCCAAATTTCCCTTGAGTGTGAATGGTTGAGATCTGTTTATGATCTGCCTGGTGATCTATTTTGGGTGTACCAAGCTCTGAGAGGGTTTCCTAATAACATTGGTGGCTGTTGTTGTGATTAATGCTGTTAGCTGTGTTTCGAATTCATACCATAACATTAAAATACACTCCCGTCACACACCGTAAAAGATTCTTTGGTTTATTTTTCTGGAGAAACCCTTAATATGTATGTAGAATTCTGCCTGTTGCCTTTCAAGTCTCAAGTAGCACATCTTTAAAACAATTTTAACTATCCAAAGACCCTTTAAGGTACTGTTAACTAAGGACTCTACCTTGCAGTGGCCTGGCCTTTCAGGGTACTGTATATTCTTGCCTTGTGGCCATGGTTGCTGGGGAAGGCATCAGCTACCAAGATCCTGAATCTACCAAGATCATGACAAGTGCTGACTGAAGATCGAGAGAAATGGTACCTCGTTCTCGCCCAGAGTTGGCTGAGACGGGCACCAGCCTTCCCGCGACCCTAATTAGGATTAAGCACCTTGGAAAATTAATGTATTAATGAATGTAAAAACTGTCTACAATTGCAGACTGCATACCTATGCTAAGCCCAGCAATCCCCGATGTATACGAAAATGCCAAAAGTCATCCTGTCTCTCAATGTTAAAGAATCTTTACAAAAAAAACTCAAAATTTGACCCAGATTGTCTCCAAAATCCATCAGAGACTTACTTGTCTAAAGCCCTATCATTACTTGAAAATTTATGAAAATACAGGGCCAGTGATAAGGTTCTGGATTACTGATCCAAAGATCATGGGTTCAAGCCCAACTATCACTGTGTTGTCATTGCTGTCCCACAGACGTGCCAAAGAACCATTGCTGACTTTTATAAAGAGAAGGCCGCATTGCCGTCAAAGTGTTTCTGCCCTGCGAATACTTGGTGAGCTGTCCAGGGTGTACTCTGCCCTCTCCCAGAGTCAACTGAGAGGGACGCGATCCTCCCTGCTACCCTAATTAGGATTAAACGGTTCATGAAATGAATCTATGAATATGCAAATCTGTGAATATGCTTCTGTGTCATACTACTTAGAAACAGTCACACAAACAAAGGGTAAAACATGACGTCTTTGATGGAGATAACTTGCATTTGTTTAGTTTGTTGTTGGTATTATGGTGTCCAGCGATCACAGTGGTACTGTACATGGACATGTAGTCCTCATTTTGGCAATTGTTCAACATGGAAAATAAACAAAGAGCATATTTGTTGTCGCCGAATCAGATATCATGCTGACGTAAATGTCTCTACTTCCTTTGCCACTGGGAGGTCTGCAACAAAGTCTTCCAAGGGATTCAATCCAAATGTTTTTCCAAACTAGTCGAAAATGGATGCTGTGCATTTCCCAGAGCACCGTTTATAGTGAGACCTAGAATATGCACTGAGATCAGTTTTCAGAATTACAGCTAAATCACTTTTATCCCCCTCTCCAACTTCAAGTGCTCCATTTTCAACGCAAGATCCTCATGCCTTGCTTTTGTCTAATCTATCTTCATCTATATTCATCTATACTTCAGTTGCTTCCCTTGTTTCATCTCCCCTCTGCCACGTCTCTGATGTCAGCTGCTCGGAGAGGTGTGCCCGGATGGAGGGATGAGGAAGAGAGGTGAGACAGAGCGAAAGCTGTTAGCTGTTCAATTTTACGCGTGGCTACGCTTTCCTCGTTTTTGTGTTTCTCGTTGCACAGTTTCTAAAATGCTCCATCAGATGCACATTTGTGGCGAGACGGGGAAGAATGAAGCGTCAGAATTGAAGTGGCACTACGGCTTCATTTAGGAAAACAAATCCTCATTCGGTGTCAATTTTTTTTTAAGAAAAGCCCACCCTTAACGACTTGCAGTTTAATTTTTATAATTAACATCAGACCTTCAGGGGGATTCCTTGACATGTTGGAGTATGGTCACTTTTCTTAACTGTTTCCTGCATTGCAAGAGAATGATGCAGCAGTGCTTTCGCCTTTTAGTCTGTTCAGCTCTCTGACCTTCTCATCTGTACACTCTGCTCAGACAGATCAGGTTGCTAAGCCTCCATGTCCATGCTAATATCTCCGGCGGTACCATCGTTCTAATCATCTCATCGATCGATAACTAGCCGAGCCAAGTCTCCGGTGCAAACTGCATTGTATAGCTGCATTTCATTATTCTGGATGTTTGCGTAACATATCCACTACGTCTGTGCTGAACTTTTCACTGGAAAATGGCTGTTATCCCTTTGAATTTTTTCAGTATTTTTATTAAATATTGCAGTGATAATGTCCTCCTGAGAATGGCACACATGTGCTAATGTCACTTACAGGAACAAGAGCCAAGTTCAGCAGTCCTCCATTTAACCACTCACTTTACTCATTTATTTGCCGAAACACTTAATCCTACTATTAGGGTCATGGGGAGGATGGACCCTATCTCAGGGGCGCGCTGTAAACAGCTCGCCAGTCCATCGCAGCGAAAACACACACAGCCAGTCATACTCACACCTAGCAAAGGTTTTTAGCTGAATGTCCATGTTTTTGGACTGTTGGAGGAAACTGGAGTACCTGGAGAAAACCCATACATGCTCCAGACAGAACTCCACACAGAAACGCCTGATCCGAGCCCGGGACTTGAACCCAGGACCTTCTTGCTGTAAGATAGATGTGCTAACCACTACACCACCATACTTCCCTAGCAATGAGTTGTCTACAAGTCTTGTGGCTGAAATACACAAGTCTGATTGGCTGATATCTTCCAAGGGTTTTTCCAGAATATTAGTATGAGGTGGACATGCTAACTACATTTATATTACATTTATAGCATTTCACATCCAGAGGAACTTTCATTTTTGTACAGCTTAGCAATTGAAGGTTTATGGCCTTGTACGAGGTGGCAGATTGGTGGTACTGGGATTTGAACCCCCGTGATCTTCGGATTAGCAACACAGAGCCTTAACCACTGTTCACAACCATACCTACTATGTGCCGCCACCTTATTCACCAAGATGTGAAAATTCGTACTATCTCAGAATGTTAAAGAATCCTTTAAATAATTTCCTGGATCAAAAATGTGATCCAAGCTTCGTCATGAAAATCCATACTTAAAGTTCTCCTGCTAACAAACACATGCATAAACACATAAGCACATAAACCAAAGATAATTCAACATCCTGGGTGGAGCTAAGAATATAATAAACAGATTAGCAACAGAATTTCTGATCATGTTTCCGAATAGCACGTTCTTGAAGCTTGATCAACTTTTAAAAGCAGAATACAGAATATATTCTGCACAGTGTGAACCTTTTTGGAAAAAAGTGTAGTAATAAACTCCTGTACATGTGTACGATCATTGGCTACATGACCTTACATCCATGACCTCACATCAATGTAACGTACACTGGTGTTTACGTTTGGAATCAAACACATCCTGAAGTCGGGGGTCTGCTGGCGCGCGTTTGACCTCGGGTCACGGCCGTAATGGAGGAATTAAATTACCCATTAGAAGTCCATTGTGAGCAGGCTCTTACTTTGGTCCTGTATCACTTAGACTCACGCACACACACGCACACACATAACAGAGTTCTGTGTCTCGATGAAGCCCCATGTCATTTTGCCTTTCGTGTTGAATGAGGACATTGTTAAGGCGCCCGGTGCCTCTTTTGACCCCTTCTGGCTCCTTTCGGAGGTTCACACACACTTGTCAATCCTTCTCTTCAACACCATCACTCCTGATGCTTACCAGAAATCACTGAGTTTATTGAAAACACACGTGTACACACACACACACACACACACACACACAC
>JAQNCB010000011.1:12783908-12794844 GCA_030068295.1 Euristhmus nudiceps | reverse complement strand
TGTGTGTGTGTGTGTGTGTGTGTGTGTGTGTGTATATATATATATATATATACTACACTATACTATAGTATATTATAGTCTGACTTGTTTTTTTTTAACTTTTTATATTTTTGGTATTTTGAAGTTTGGAATGACAGTCTCAAAAGAAAACAGTACAACTTGGCTTTGAAGATTATATGTACCACACATACAATTAGAAATATTCCATTTCAGTAACACTCATATATACACCATAAGCATAGTCAAATAACAGTAATGAAATAAGGTATTTTTCACTCCAGCAAACTCCACTATATAAGGTGTCTGGGGAAAGGAAACCGTAATGATACCCATTGCGCCACTGCACCATCCTGCTGGCTTTTCGATTTTCTAATTTATGTAGCCTTATTTTTTTGTCCGGATTGGAAATCTTTATCCATTCGTCCTTGTAGGTGTATTTATTATACATTTGCATAAAGTTTAATTATTACATGTGATAACTTGTATCTTTGACAAGACGATAATCTTTGATTAGATGATTATGGGTTAATAATGCTGAGTGTGATATTTGTGTATGTTAATTAGTGCAGCAAACAGTCTTTATTCAGGAACCTTACGATTAAAAAAAGGGACTGTCATGATGGCAGGAAGAGAAAAAAGATAGAGGAAAGAAATGTCATTTATTTCGTTAGGTTATATTCATGAATTTGTATTTCATCAGTTAAAACTGATCATGTTACAGGATATGCAGATATATATATATATGTGTATGTAAATGTTCAAACCCCCAACACACGCACACACATGTCGATCAACAGATAGCAGTTTAATAAAACACAGCCGAGGTTGTAACCCAATTTCCCCCTTATGTACTCAGATCACAAATTTTAAGACCATCATCAACCTCAAGAGGATGATGTACCTGAATGTACAGAAAATTGAGAATTTCTACACAGGAGATTCCCATGTAGGGCTTGTCACATCGTAATGTATCCTTGTACATATACCGCACATGTTCTACAATACCCAAATGGATATGTTATCAATTTACAACACCACCGAGACCATTGCAGGTGAGAGCCTGTTTCCTGCACTGTGATCATCAGATCCATTTACATTATAAGACAGAGACTCGTCTGAGCCTGAGTGCTGATAATTACCTTAAACGACGTTTTCCTGTGGAGACTCTCAGAACAGTTTTTTGTACCAGGAGCTTTCCTGCATTATTGGAACTCATTTGTTTGGATGCGTGATACAGGACGTGACGTCATATTCCGGAATAATCATGTTAATTTGATAAACATATCGGAGACAGGCAACTAGATCATAAATTTGAACTGACATATTTTATACTTTACAATAATGCTGAGCTAAATTAAGGGGGATATGGAAATTCAGAGCGGGCAGCGATAAGCAAACTCATATTGTATTGTAATTTATTTCCTCATTTCTTCATAGCGCTATTTTAGACGCTGCTTCAACTTAGTGGCTTTTTTCTTTCTTTTTTTTGACAGTCTATGATGAGTTTTTTCCAGCACATAGGTAATACTGTTATAGTTCAGCTGAGTCACTGCTTTTCTCCATTATTTCATTTCCTTCAGTCCTGAATTGGAATTCTCAGTATTTGAATGATCAAATGTCAAAATCACACCAGCAGTGTTTCTGACATGAGCGTATCAGTGTGACAGACTATAGAAAATCCGGTTGGTAACTTGAGACGTAGTCAATAAAAGTCATTAGGAATAGTAAAATTTAATATATACTAGGATTTCAAAGTTTTCTGAAAATGTAAGTTGAAAAATTGAATGTGAATTAACAGAAATCAATAAATAGTAATAAGAAAATAATAAAATTTAGTCTACACTGGAATTTTTGGAAATGTTTAAAGTTGGAAATTTAACCTGGGAATCAACAGGAATAAACTCTAACAGGGTTTAACTCTAACATGATATTGGCTAAAACATCCAGGTGTAAAATCAAATTTAGTTGAATTTCTACCCTGCACTGTGCATGATTAAAAACACATAAAAATAGTAAATATTATGTATTAAAAATCAGAGGGAGAGAGAGGGAGAGAGAGGGAGAGAGAGAGAGAGAGAGAGAGAGAGAGAGAGAGAGAGAGAGAGAGAGATTATGGACAGAAACCGGAGAAACCAGACAAAATCCACGTAAGTGTGGAGTAAGCGTGTAAACTCCACACAGATATACCCCTCGAACCCAGGACTTGTTGCAGTGAGGCGGATGTGCTAGCCACCATGCCACCCAAAAAGGAGATCAAAATATAATGTATACTGTATGTTTAACTATATATAAATAAATTGAACGTTAGCCCTATCCAAGTGTTAACCCTCGTTATCAAACTGTCATTTATGTCACATGACTTCGTCTAAAATTAGGTGGGAAAACAAACAGTCCTAAAGACAGTAGAAGTATCTCCAGTGTTTCCTCAGCTCACAAGACATTTCAAATGTTTCTACTGATGACTTATGCCACATTGTCACATGACTGTACTGCCAGCTGCTAAGAGATGATCTTACTACAGTAGATGCAATAGTTCTTTGTGAGGTGTGACTCATTATAAGGACTTAATGCTCTGGGTAGGTGCTCACACTAAGGGACTCAGATCCTAAGTTGAATATTAATTACATTTCTCGTCTCCTCAAGCTAACAGAATGGTGTCACTAAGAGAACATTCAATTCTATTCACATGTACAATCACAGATTTTAAGCTTAAGCTTCATAGAAAATAAAGCATAATAAATAGTCGTTAGGATTTTTACCCCCCTTTCAAAACATCTAGATATCGTCTCCATAAAGATAAATCAGTGTAGCCTGGGTACAGCACATGAATATGATGGTTACTGAATACAAACACCAAGCTACTGATGGAAAAGCCACAGATTGGTATTAACAGATGGTGCTATTGTAAATTGCTTTCCAGACAAAATAGGCGACAGCCGGGTCACATCACTGTTCACTCTGCATGATGTCCAATTATGCTTTTTGACACACTTTGACTTCAATGTGGACTCCAACAGCAGGGAATTTGTACTATTGTATTATTTCTGAAGTATCCTTTTCTTTGAACCATTCTTGCATCGTTTTAGATGAATTTCCAAGCACATAAGAATATAACAAACACAATGATTGAAGTCTAATGTACACTGGAAGTTTGACTTTAGTAGAATATCATACTTTGAGATATAGTTGATTTACACTAGTAAATGTCTAGCTTTTACAGCCAGTCAAGTGGTTTTTTTTTTAATGTAAACATTTTGAAAATATATGAATTGAAACGTGATTTAATGAGGGAATGTATGCAAAAATGTCCTTAAAATATAACATGTTTTATATGTTATAATATATCTTTAAAATATAATGTTTTGGGATTTCACCGCCATGGCTGGTATCAGGACCTAGCCTGGAAGTCCTGTGATCAGAGAAACAACAGAAACATTTCTTTTTGACATGGAGGCATGGTTTACATGGAGGCTTAGTTTATATCCTGAAGTTTTATCAAATTTAGTTGATTTATTTGGAATGTATGTCTCACAATCATGAAAAGATGATGAAGAAAGTGTGTGCTTGGAGTGTATTAGCAAAGAGTCAGGCTTAGAGTTTTACTTTCGCTTTCATGAAACATCGACGATGCTGAGAATGTTCCAAGTGTATCATATATGAATGTACTGTTGTGTAAGATGAAGAAGGGGTTAAATAGTTGTTTTAAGTTTCATGTTGATAGTTTTTAAAGAAATCTGTACTATTAAGTGGTTTAATTTGGAAACTTCAGGTGTATTTTTCACCATTTTCTATTTTTTATTTTCCAGAGCCCTTTATTTGTCCATATATTGGTCTTGGGCTGATTTGAAACCTCATGTTAGGCTCTTTCCGATAAGCACAAAATCTCATTTTTAAAAAATTGACCCATGTGATTTGTTTGGTGCCAGAGGCTTAGAAAGTGCAAATGCATCCCTGAATATTTCTCAACTGAAGTAACTGGGGATTTTATTTTGACCCTGCTTTTAGTTTCGTGCTACATGCTCCTACAATCTCTTTTCACAAACAGCTATAAATCCATTTAAGATGAAAGCCCATTTCTCTCAAGTAGAAAAGACAAAAACAGGCCATTGCATATTTTCTCAGGATGTCAAAATTGGAACTTATTTTCAAGTACTATTTCATGATTATAAAATATGTAATTTTATTAATCCGAATTTAAAATAATAATTTCTATGTGCATGTAAAAAAAATCTATAAATGTACACATCTTTAAGCAGTAACGAAGCAAATGTAATACTGAGTTACTAGACAGTAAGTTGAGGGGGGAAAATAGATAAATATTTGGCTTTAAAACCGCATTCATTATTTCAGGTTAACTGCCAATTGGGGTTATAAACAAAGAAACACCTTATAAAACACCTAAAACAACATTCTGGTGTTTTTCACTTCAGGTAATGTTTAATACATATATTTTTTCTTACTTTAGAAACCCTTTTTATTACATTTGTTTAAATTTAAATATATGTTTTATTTACAATTTATTTAATTATGTATGATTCTTTTTCATGATTTATTTTTATATTTTTATATTTTACTCATCATAGTATAATATTATTAATATACTACATATTATTTAATAATTTTTAAAATTAATTTTTATTTGTTTACTTTTACTTAAGAAGTACCACATATAGCATGCAGTCAGTAAAATATATATTATGTTCTATCTTATTTATTATAAAATAAATAAGAAATGTGTTAAAATAATACTGGTGTAATGTGTTTGGTTTAAAAATAGCTAGAGATGAAAAATGTAGAAATGTAATGTAGGGTAAATGTAGAAGTACAGTACTCATTCTCATGTTGCACTGTAAATGACTGAGAGTGAGAGAATTGTATGTAATTTGATCACTTCCTTCTCTCTCCTGTGGTTTCATACCAACTTTTCATCGCTCATCTCATGTGCTTGAAGCATATTAGAGATCCCGCACAAGCACATGGAAGCAGAGACTAAGCCAGATTTCTCAGATTGTTTTTTTTTTTTTTAAATTCTGACTTCTGACTTTATTACTTAAAGATTCTGGCATATCATCCAACTCTGATGTATTAGCATAAATTTTTGACTTATCCAAAATATTTAAGGTATTAAATACATTTTTGTGGCCTTTTGTTTTGAGTTTTAATTGAATCTTATTTATTTGAATTTGACTTCTGAAATAATCTAAAACTTTGGCTTATTGTTGAAAAATTTTTACTTGTCATCTCAGAATTTTTCTTTTTTATTTTAATTGAAATTTAAATTTGAAGATTATGACTTCTGAATTGATAAGATCAAAAGTATTTTGAAATTTGCTATCTATTACTGCAAAACTTAAGAGAAACAATAACCCAAATTCCTCATTTATCTCAGTTTGCTATTTTATCTCAGAATCCTCTTTGAATTTTTATTTATTTATTTATTTATTTACAAATTATGTATTCTAAAATTATGAAATTGTAAATTCTTTCCGCATATCTTAATTGAAAAGCAATACTTGAATGTTGTGACCTATTATCTCAAATTTCTAGGTTAGTTTCTCAGAAGTCCTACTTATATTAGACTTATCTCAAATACTTCCAAAATGATGAAATCAGACATTTTCTAAAAATTGGACTCAAGGAACATTACAGTACATGACTGATCAAAACACAATAACATAATTTTGTGACTTATGATCTCAGTTTGCTGTATTATCTCATAATTCTGATTTAGTGTCTCAGAATTTTGCTACATTATCTGAAAACATGAACTTTAACAAACAGATTTTCATTGTTCATGCAACAGTGACAGTGAAGATTTCTTTATCTTTATCTTGAATAAAATCTGAAATTCTGAATTATTAGCTGAAATTTTGACTGGGTATATTAGTAAAAACATCAGAAATACAATGAAAGACAGAACTTTCTTCTTTATTCGTGGCTAAAACACATTTAGAGTAAAAAAAATAGAAAAGAAAAGGCACGTAACATGATCTTTCCTGCCACATTGTTATTTGTACAGTACAAGAACAGTAGATGTGTCATTAACTTGTGTTATTTTCGGCCGATTTCTCTGATAGGTTACCTGTAATTTCTTTTTCCTCCTCTAACTCTGCCCTCAGGTCTTTTGTTTCCATTCCTTTTCATACGAAGCGGCTTTATTCACTAATCACCCTTATCTGTCACTCTTTTTCCTACTAAACGCCCCATTCTTGTTCTCTCTTCATAAGCTGCTGTTCTAGTTTAAGCAGATCAAGCTTAAAAAGTGCAATTAATTGAAGCACAGGGAGTGGGTGTTACTCTCAGTGTGGAATCATTCCAGAAAACACTGATTAGAAAGTTTGCACCAATGTGTGAGTGTGTAATGAAGCTGTCTGCTGCAAAATGCCATTTACTGCCAACTCTGGGCAAACTTATCAAGCACATCAATCCCATCTCTCTCTAGAGATGCTTGTGTGTGTAATTGTTGGCATTTCCTTCCGTCGTTGAATGTGTTAATGAACACTAGTGATGCTGTCTGTCTTATGTTCTGTGCATCTTTGTCTCTGTAGATGTACTTCAAGGCCTTGAAATCTTGGCCCTGCATTGATACAGTTTGTCTCCCCCCCCCGAATTCATGTGTCAAATAAAAACATATCCAAAGCTCATTAAGGCTTAATGAGATTTCCGATGGATACCTGGCTCATTCCACTTCCGTTTGCTTGCGCCGTAGCTGTGACATGCTCCAGGCACGTGAAATGAGCAATGAAATGTTAGTATTAACCCACAGGAAAGGGGGAGGAAGTGAATTATATACAAATCTGTCATATGAGTAATTATTTAAAATGTGAGTGTACTCGTTACATCTGAAGTATTTGTGTGCTTTATTCCTGGCACTACTAACAACAACAACAACAACAATGATAATGATAATAACTAGCATGCAGATTGTTAGCATTTCTTTTGTTTACTTGTGAACTATTTAATTTTTCTCGAATAAGTTATTATTCATTCATTCATTCATTTTCTAAAATGCTTATTCCTAACTTAGGGTCACAAGGAGGCTGGCGCCCATCTCAGCCGACTCTGGGTGAGGGCAGGTATACTCTGGACAGCTCGCCAGGCCATTGCAGGGCCGACACTCACACAACCATTCACACTCACACAAACACTCACACCTAAGGAACATTTGGAGCAGCCAATCAGCCTACTCTGGATGTTTTTGGACAGTGGGAGGAAACCGGAGTACCCGGAGGAAACCCACGCAAACACGGGGAGAACATGCAAACTCCACGCAGAAACGCCCAGGCTGGGAATCAAGGCCAGACCTTCTTTGCTGTGAGGCGGACGTGCTAACCGCTCCACCCCCAAGTATTATTATTATAATTACTATTATTTCTATTATTGTTATTAGTAGTAGTAATAGTATGTAAATTATTAGAATGTTTTAAATGTGAAATTTATTGAAGAACGTGATGTTACAGGATATTTGGGCTGTATCACCGTAAAATGATTCCAATATCATGCAGGTTTATTTGGGAATATAGTAATTTGTTGTGAAAGTGCCCTAAAAGATAACCCAAATATCTAATTCTGCAGTGTATACATCGCTTAAGCTTTAATAAAGCTATCACCAAATAATACACTGCAAACCTCATAATGTATAGAAATACCACTCTGATGACTCTCTGTCAACATGGTAACATCCTTGCAAAATGCTAAGTTACAGTAGATAGCATTTTGAGCTACTTTCAAATAATAAAAAGTGATTTTTTTAAATAAAAATGGTAGATTTAAAAAAACAAACAAACAAAAAAAAAATTAGCACCAGCAGTGTGGTTCAACACAGTACAGACATATCAGTGAGTTTACAGCAAAAAAAAAAAAGAGAATAAAAAAATAACATTACCTCTTTAACGGATCTTACATTTATAGATAAATAGATCAACCCATAATTCTTTTATTCCGAGTTCATGTTATTCTTAGTCGGCTGTTTCTTCCTCTCGCTTCCTAAAATCGCTGTGACAGTTCTGGTGTCGAGTAAATAGACAAAACAAAACAAACAAAAAACCCAACAAACAAAAACCAGCGCATGTGCTGACGCCAGGGAATCAGAACCAAGGGGAAAAAAGCCTAACACACACACACACACACACACACACACACACACACACACACACACACACACACACACACACACACACGTCCGGGATTCAGCAGTGACACTCACTGCTCTGGTTCTCCCAAGGGACGCTGTTCTTTCTGCTCCTCCAGGCCTTTTAAAAATCAGTAGCAGAATCACATCAGGGTTTGCTTTGATTCCCATTGTGTTGTTGATAAAATGAACATGTTATATTTAGGATCTTTCTCAAGATCTGGATCTCTAAAAGAAAAAAAAAAGAAAGAAAGAAATAAAGCCACCTGGAGTTAACTTTCATTGACATGCTAACCTGTTTTCATTTTGCTACACAAATTCCTACATTACCCATAATACCATTAATGCTGCCAGGGCAAATGAGCCCTCCTTTAGTCTCCGTTTGAAGCAACCAATGCGGCGGTGCTTTAGTACCTTACATCCTGTCCATCCGTCTCGCCTCCTCATCTGCACACTCTGTTCAGACAAACCCGCCGCCACATCTACGACTTTCATGCTAACTCGCCGAGCCACGTCTCTGTCTCATAAAGCCACGTTGTAAAGTCCCCTCTACGCTGGGTTTCTCATTATTATGGCATTGATTACTGCTTTTGTTTTTAAGAGATGATGGCAGATGATGTATGAGTTTGTTGATTTGTTTTTCTCGCGTTAACCACCAGCTGTGCTAGCCATAACAATGTCTCCCTGTGACATCATCAAGGCAGACAATCAACTTCACACAGGAAATACGGCATGACGCAATAAATTAGCAGCAAGACATCATACATAGTTCTTGTTTTCCTTTAATTGACGACAGAAAGTACTAGTGGGATGATGGGATTTCTTTTGAGGGAGGAAGGAAGTCTGTAGGAAAGAGCCACCTCTTCCCCAAAGTGACATTTTCTTTCAGTACAAACACACACTTCTTCACAGATGACGGGAACCACAACGAGGCTAGTTTCCATTAAGCATGAAGTAAACTCTCTTTCACATCCGATCAGTGTTTTTCGCATGCGAGCTGTGCGCCTGCTGCTCTGAACCGGGTTTTTGGAATGATGTAATGAGATGTTTGTCACGCATCGCTGCTACGATTCCTAATCAACACTTCAACACCGTCAACAATATTCTGATCATTTGTCGAATGTGATTAAGTTCACACGGTGTTGCTTTCACGCTCATATCTGTGAAAATATAGTCTTTCAGGAGATCTGAGTTTCGCACAAAGGCTTCATGGAAGCAAAGAACAGAAAAAAAAATTACATGGAATCTCATCCACACCGAGAGCCAAAGTATTCATAAAGTATAATAGAAAAACAAGACGTGGGTTTCTGTGGCAAGCAAGGCAGTACGGTTTGGTCTGGAAATGATTTTTTGTGGAAATTGAAAATTATTGGCACCCTTTATTAAAATTAAACAACATAAATCTATAAAATTAACCAAAACTTTAACTCGCAATGCTTTAAAATTTAGGATATGTACAGGCACACATCCATCTTTTCTCATATACAGTGGTACCTTGTGATACGAAATTAATCCGTTCCGGAGTGGCTTTCGTATCATGATTTTTTCATATAATTAATCGATTTTTACATATAAATCGCCTAATTCATTCCAAGCTCTACAAAAACACCACATTATATTTTATAATAAGGGAAAAACTAGAATGAAATAATCCAAATACATTTGAATCATTCAATATACCTAACCTGTCCGAAAGTGGCGAGGAGGAGGGCAAAGAAAATAATAAAACCAGCAGAAAATGAATGGCAGGAAACATTAAACTTGTTTCTAATTTCTGTCGGATTCTTCTTCTTTTCCTTTTTTTGGGATTGACAAACTGACTGAAGGTGTATTACCGCCACCACCTGGACTGGAGTGTGGATTTTGACTCACTTCCCCTTGAATGATGCTTGATGAGAAAGATTCGGCCAATAGAAGAGCAGAATCATGGTACTGAGTATGATGGGAAAAATTCTGACCAATAGGAGAGCAAGATCATGGTTCTGAGCATGATGTGAAAGAATCTGACCAATAGGACAGCAGGAGAATCTTTCTGAGCATGATGTGGAATTGTGTTCGGTTTCTTTCGTATGCTGAATAATTTTTCGTAAAATGAAGCGAAAAAATGTTTGCATATCGTTTCGTAAAAATGAAATTTTCGTGGACTGAAGCTTTTGTACCACGAGGTTCCACTGTATTTACCAGGGCGTTTCCCCTTTCTTTCTTTCTTTCTTTCTTTTTCAAAAGTATTTGACCATGAAAATGCTCCGAACTCACTAACCACTTTAACAGAACTCACCCAGGCAGTGTTTTTCCAAGCATCAGCTATCCAGTTACTGGGAATCTCTGCCCACTATATCCTCCAGATGTGGTCTTCTCCAGTTATAGTTGATCTGCCTCAGTGCTGGACAGGTTGTGTGTTTCCAGAGGTTTATTTGCGCTACCGTAGCTTTCCTGTTAGCTAAAAACCAATATGGCTGTTCTTCTCCGACCACATTTCCCATTCTGATGTTTGACGTAGATATTAATTTAAGCTGGTGACCTGTATCTGCACATTTTCAAGCATTGTGCTGCTGCTGCTGCCGTGTGATTATCTCATTGGAATGAATAGTTCTACAGGTGTTGCTAATGAAGTAGTGTAGCTGTATTGTATACAAGTTACAGTCACACAATAGTAATGATAATGAGTTGTCGCAGTGAATACTTTTTAATATGCTGTGAGCACAAAGTAATATATTGCAACCACATAAAATAGTTAATAGCATAATAATAATAATAATAATAATAATAACAACAACAACAACAACAACAACAACAACAACAACA
>JAQNCB010000011.1:12760312-12772102 GCA_030068295.1 Euristhmus nudiceps | reverse complement strand
TCATGTTTCCATGACAACGGTTTGATTTCTCCATTTACTCAGCACATTGATCAAAGGTCAAGATCATAATCACAAGCAAGCTATTAACATGTGATTCACAGCCATTGTGTGCCTTCACGGTGAATCAAGAACATGAGTTTCAGTTTACACTTAATAAATAAATAAAAAGAATCTCCCGTTTATTGACATGTCAAAGGGGGCGAGGAGCTTGCAATCTCTGATTGTCTTGTTTTTTATTTTTATTCTTTTCCCCCTTTTTCCTCATTTGACCTGATTTTTAAAGCCTTGAGACTGTATCAGAGCTCAAGGTAAAACGGTTGAACCAGTGAAGTTTTGACATATTTACTCGGTTCTAAACCGATAAGAAGATTTTCCTGTTGCACACCCCCCCACTCAAAAAAAAAAAAAATCCATCCATTGGCTGTCACATCATCAACGAAGATAAGACTTGTGGTTATTTATGGATCATACAGCCCACGTGCCCTTTAAAGGTTTCGGGGAGTTGCGACAGGCTGAACTAGTGTTCTTGGGGCAGTATGGAGCAGAGTGATCTGAATTCAGGTTATGTGTTCTGCCCTTTTGGGTTTAATATTTCAGAACCCACAGTGTGTGCCTGGGTGGCAACTTAAATTCACAGTAGGCTCTGAAAGTTCACGGCTCCTTGTCAAGCTCCATTTTTACACTGCTTTAAATCTCTGTGCCGTATGTTTTACGCTTGCACTTGGCATACCTTTTCTCTTTTTTTTATTCGTTGTGACCTTTTTTTTATTATTTATGCAGCACTGCAAAAGCTTATTGTTTAGCGAACTTGTTTACATTTCAGTCAGAGGAAGTGTTCAAGCATTTGTAGCTTCGAGGGATCTGATTGAATCAAAGCAGGGCGCAGTTTCCCCAAACAGAGTTTAAATGGAGGCTTACTCTACCATTTATCAACCACCCACATAATTGCTGTCAAATCCGGTCTCACTGGAAATTTAAATCGGATGAATTTGTACAAAGAACAGAACTCTGGTTGGGTTTAATTCAATGTCATCCATGTAAAGTCATTAGAAATGGTACAAACATCAACCCTGCCCATAACAACATTAACCTTTGTGGTCCAATATAAATAAAGCCATGGAAATTGTTTTATTAGATCCACACCCATTGGATATTACCAGTCGTACACACTGATTGGCTGTTCTACTGTTAGGATACCGGGGTCATATATACAAGCACAGAAAAATAAAATGGTGGAACAATTTCCCAAAACAATGAATTATGAAAACATTTTTCTGCTTGAAAACAAAACCCTTGAAAATTACTAAAGAAAATAAAGAAAGACAGCAAAATAAGCAATAAATAAATAAATAAATAAATAAAGAATTAATAAATCAATAAATTTGGAATTGAAGTATTTGATTGTACGAACAATTTTAACGTCAAAGAATTTCCTAAAAATGTTTTAATATACTTACATATTTCACCAAATAACATTACTGCTGTCAGTTTGCCAGTTATTCCACATTCTTTGTCATTTTAGCAAATGTTCATGTTCAATTTTCTTTTAATACTATATTTCTAACAGTCCATCTGATGTGGATGTAGTTCATCTCCAATAACAATAACCACAAAAACTATTTATTTGCCAAGGTCTTCATTCGAGTATGATGTTTTTTTTGCAATAGCCACAACAGCTGCTTCAGCAGAAATATAGAATTTTATTCGGGGGAAAAAAGGCTTTAAAGAAGAAATTAAAAAATTGTAATAATCTACTACTTTTCTTTTGGCTTCTTCCCTCAGGGGTTGCCAGAGCAAATCATCTGTTTCCATGCTTCCCTGTCTTCCGCATTCTTCATCCTCTTGTCTCACACCAAAAACATCCAAAATTTGTAATAATAATGATAATAATAATAATTAAATAAAATTTGCAATAAAAATAAAAATTGTAATAATAATAATAGTAATTATTATTATAAACACATGTAATAGCTTGCCTTCCAGTAAAAAAAAAATCACCATTTATTTATAAAAAGAAAAGTACTATAAGATGATATCATAACACCATCATAAATATCAACTGTAAATTTTTGCGTACTATAAAAGTGCCTGACCTCCTTTTATCTAGTTGACATTTGGAGTGTTGGTCTCGCATCGCGACTCGATTTCACTGCTTCCTGCTCTCACATTGTCAATGAAGAACTTGGTTTGAGTTTGTTAGATCAGTTTGTGAAATAAAATCTAATTATGTATGTTCGGCTTGGCTGACATTAAACAGGCATACAGTTAAACAGTTAAAACAGTTTGAGCTGCAGATGAAACAGCAACAGTGAAAATGTCAGCCATGTGGAAGAATTAACCAGGGACATTAGACATGAGGCTTGGACTACATAAAAAATTATGCTTTTTTTTGTGGTTTAACATGTTTTTTTTTTTGACATTCAGTTACAGAAAAAATGCAACTCTTATAAATATCTATCAGAAACATTTATATCTACGAGGACTTTAAAGACATTAAAAATTATACTTTTTTATATGGCAACAACAGTATGCGCAATCTGATTGGTTGATATGTGGACAATAAATTGCATATAGACCAGTGAGTACTGTATCACCCTGCAGGTTAGCTGTTAGCTAGCTGCACTGTGCCCTACCACAGGAAGGGAAACAAACCGAAAGCTACCTGTCACAAATACTCATGGAAACGGATGCATATATGAGATGAGAAGTTGATTGTGGAATGACAGCCCAGGAGATATAGGAAAGGCCGTAATTTTTAAATACCATATAAATAACCTTGTTACTCACTTTGTACAAAGAAATCTCAGCCCTTGGTCTTTTTCTTAAAAACCTCAGGGTAAGATTTCTCTGTACAGACCTTGCACTCTGTTTATAAACAGTTTGCATGTCTGATAATAATGAATAATTGCACTTAAAACATAAATCTGATTATTACAATAATATTATCATTAGTATACTGCCGTCATAATTTATTCTTGGTTCATTGGTGGGCAATAATTAAAAAAAAAAGTCCAGTGATAGTCACATCAGTTGGGCTTGATACCGCTCGAGTAGAATCTGAAGAGCTGAAATCATCGTAAAATACTATATTGTAAAAGTACTGAATCAACTTAGTTGGTCCCTTGGTTTGGAGAATCAGTGGTTCTACTCCGAGGCTTTTTCAAATTGTTGAGCTCCTCACTCTATTACAGAAAGTAAGATTAGTAATCCTGTGGGGGAACCACATTTCCACAGCCTTATTCTTTACGGACACTACCCATAGATTAGGAGGCGAAATCTGTGAGCAGTGATAAAGGCAGGTCTGGGCTGACCTTCTCAGCCTGTTGCCACCGCAACCCCATACCAGAAAAAGCAGGAGGAAAAAGAATGGATAAATGAAGGTGCTCTTATAGCAAAGTAAGCTATACAGTGAACACCTGCCATCATTTTCCATTTAAACGTCTTTTAGTATTGATGGAGTGACACAAGCCTCTATTTGGGGATATTTTATTTTGGTTAAATGTTTAACTTCATATTTATTCATCTTTCCGTCTATCGTTCCACCTATCCATTCATCCATCCATCCACGTACCCCTCCATTCAGACGTCCGTCCATGTTTATGTTGACCTTTAGCCATCCATACCTACTCGTTAATGTACCCCTCTGTTCCTTCAGTAAACCATCAGATTCCTCAGCGATTCATCCATCCATCCATCCACTCGTTTATCCCGCCACATTTACACCCCAAAGATCTACATTGTTCCTTAAATGGCTTTCTCATGAATTCTTCTGAAAGTTGAGTTGTTTCTTTTCCTTTTCATCTGTTTCTCCATCCTTTTATCCATCCATCCATCCATCCATCCACCCTCCCACCATCTATTCATCTGTTCATGTTCCACTTTATCCAGTCATCTATCCAGGTTTCCTTTGACCCATCCCCCTAGCCATACATCTACCCACCCATCCATGGACATTCACATCCATCCATCACATCATCCACCCAGCCATCCACCTATTTATACCTTAAAAACCTACATTCCTCACTAAATGGGTTTCTCAAGGGTTCTTCTAAAATTTCAGACTTTTACTTTGTACAGGTTTGTACAGGTATTTCTCTTCTAACTGTAAAACATTGAGGCGTACAGTCTGCATAAGGGTTCTCCTGGAGGAACAAGCCAAAGAATCTATAAAGGCATCTGATCCAGAGTGTGTGTTCCTAAAGAGGATACAGGCTGCATTAGACTGGAATCCCCACCAGGCTCTATTCCCATCCCAGACTGTGTATGAGCGACTCTGGAGCCACCATGTACAGTGACCAGGATATCATTATTGTTGAATGAATGAATGAACGAATGTTTTTTCTTCTGTAAATGTTTTTTGGGGGGATTTGTGTGGACTGAAAGGAGTTAAGAAGTAACAAGAACTCCTTTATAAAAGTCTTGACTGGAGTCAGATTGTTGTAGGCAGAGGAGATTGGTCATAGACAGCAGTAAATCAATGAAGATGGAGTTTCAGGAGAAAATACGTCAGTAACTCCAGTTCTGCAAAACTGCTCTCTTTTCCACGAACTGACATCTGGTAAACAAACTGACTGGCACTGCTGATGCCTGTAGCCCGAGTTGCAATTCAAGACGTTTCGGGCGGTGAGCTGGATGCTGGTAGAGATATGTTATTCTGTAGAGTTGGGATGAAGAATAAAGCTCAGATGGCACTGAACTGATGCTTTTGTTCCAACATGACACAATAGTGCTGCTTTTCATATTTACCACTGCTCTGTGTATCCGTGTTGCCCCGAGGAGCCGAAGACAGCTGTCAGCATCACACAATCATCCTTGTTGCCTTCAACGCATACGTACAGAGTTTATATATACAGAACGACAGAGTTCTCCCTATAGTAATCCTGCCTTCAACCACATTGTCAAACATTCATAATTTTTTATTGGTGTTCTAATTCGATTCTGTATGCGCTCTAATTCGCCCAATACATCTTGCTTGGCAATGACTTTTTTTTTTTTTTTTTTTTTTTTTTTTTTTAAGATTCTTCATTTTCCTCATGCAGTTGAAATCAATACATCCCTCATTGTGTTTGTGTATTGGGGGGAAAAAAGCAGCTTTGAGAAGATTATTGTAAGTTTCGTTGCCAAATCTCTGTCATTCCTCTTCTCTGACAAAAATATAGCATGAAAGGGTCTTCCAAAGGGATAGATGGATGGATGGTCGCTATTTTTGATCAATTTTGTAACACTTATCCACGACGAATAATGCTTATTAAGGCACTGTATTGACTGCGTAGGTCAACAGACTTGTGCGCTATTCATGTTGGAGACAATCTAAGAAAGCATGGATAAAGAGAGAGCCATCATCAGTCGTTCATCATGAAAACCAGCCCACACACAGAGCTTAGCATGTAACATCGTCCGTCTTTAAGCAAAGAGAGAGAGATAGAGAGAGAGGAAAAAAAGAATGCTTTCTTTGATATTGACTTGCACTTTGGGTCTCCATTTACTAAATATAACATGCTATCTCAGTGTGCGCACCGATATCGCGATGATAAGCCGTTCAAGTCGATATGCAATCAGACTGCAGGTAATGGGAATAAAATAGCAGAATTTGCACAATGGATGAATAGAAAGTTAATATCAGTTGACTCGGGAGGGGAAAAAAATGGATTGATTCTTTTCAACCACTAGAGTGCCACATCCAATATTTAGAGATAGTCATAGGCGTAAAGGTGGGGAGAAAACCTCACGTTTACATTGATCAAAATTAGGAATTCGCACTCGAAACAGACTGAACACTTCAAATAGTCATCGAAACGTTTTGAACGATGAGTTCATTGAAAGCTGGGGTGGTATTGAAAGGGTTTTGTGCACCATGAACCATTATCAACAGTCAGGTTCCAATTTGGAGTGGCACGGTGGCACAGTGGTTAGCATGTCTGCCTCATAGCAAGAAGGTCCTGGGTTCGAGTGTTGGGCTGGACAAAGGTGTTTCTGTGTGGAGCTGACATGTTTTCTCCATGCAT
This sequence comes from Euristhmus nudiceps, assembly GCA_030068295.1. NCBI lineage: Eukaryota > Metazoa > Chordata > Actinopteri > Siluriformes > Plotosidae > Euristhmus > Euristhmus nudiceps. The sequence continues at coordinate 12,766,097 of JAQNCB010000011.1, read as the reverse complement.
CTGAGGGTTTCCTTCAGCTACTCCGGTTTCCTCCTGCACTCCAAGGACATGCATATTAGGCTGATTGGCTGTTCCAAATTGCCCCTAGGTGTGAGTAGGAGTGTGAATTGTTGTGTATGTTGGCCCTGAGACACTCCAGCAAGCTGTTCAGGGTGCACCCCGCTTTCACCCAGTGTCCCACCGCCCTTGTAATCAGGATTAAGTAGATAAGCTAATGATTAAGATGCCATTGAGCAAGGCCCTTTTAGCCTCAACTGCTCAACTGTGTCAGGAGATACAAATGTGAGTCGCTCTGCATAAGGGCATTTGCCAAATGCTAGCTATACATGAGAATGTAATTGCAGAGCCAACACACAACCACTGACACTTACACTCACACCTGGGGCAATTGAAAATGCAATTGAATATGCAATTCGCCTAACGTGCATGTGTTTGGACTGTTAGAGAGAATCGAGCGTACGCAGAGGAAGTACATGCATGCATTGAAAGGACATGCAAACGTGCTGAGCCTTGGATTCAAACCCAGGGCCTTTCTGCTGTGAGGCACATGTGCCAACCACTACGCCCTTTTCCCCTTTCCAGCTTATTCCTTGCACTTTGCCGCAGCAACAAGCTGTGACGAGTACAAATGGTGGCAGAGGTCCCATGAGACTCATGATCATTTTCTTTATTTATAATTTTCTGACCAATGATTTGTTGTTAGCTCTATTATACGCTTGTTTTAGTTTGGTTTTTCTTTTCAATTTTTGGGATTGGGCGATTTTTGGTGCCCAGGAGCGTATAACAATGAAAGTTGGGGAGTTTCCAATTTGCGCAACTATAGACTAGCAATCAACACCTCAGGCCCAAAGCCTTGGCGACGTAAAATTTAAGAGCCAATAAGGTTCCAGTATGCATGCTATTTGAAAGAGATGGGACGAATTTGTGTTCAATTTGCGTTAAATTTGAATGTCATGGTGAGAAAAGTATTGGAACCAACAATGAATCTCCCGTTGGCTCAAACTAATTGCTCCAATCAGGTTCCAATATGCAAATATTATTATCATAGGCATTAGTAGCTCAGAGGTTCAGGCTGTGGATTACTGATCCAAAGGTTTGGGGTTTGGAGCCCCAGTACCACCAAGCTAGCACTGTTGGGCCCTTTAGTAAGGCCCTTAATGCTCAATTGTGCAAAAGTTAAAAATGTAAGTCACTTTAGATAAGGGGGGGCTGTCGAATATCATAAATGTAAATTATACCAAATATGAATGTTGTGATGACAGCAAAAGTTCTGGCACCGCTGTGCATTCCTTCTGTTGTCTAGAGACTCATAATGGGAACTTGGAGCCCACGCCTAATGAGGGCGGCAAACTATTTTCTTTTCTTCGACACACATAGAGTGAATGGTCTGCTTTACTCAGCAGCTATACCCTTGAGCTAATGAAAAGAAAACACTGTGTAGTCAGACAAATTGTTATATCCCAGTTCTATAGAAACCAGAGGATGGTTAGTGTCCGTCTGTACGCCTGAGACAGCTATACACACAAGTATTTATATCTATTTTATTTCATTTATTTATCTACCAGACTACTGTGTGCATCACAGGAATAAACAGTATTCTAGAATTGGTTAAAATAGCGCATGATGCTGCAACAGGCTGGAGCTTCATCAGATTCTTGGAAAATAAAAAAATGATGCAATGAATTTGGTTATTTTTGGTATAAATATGTCTCACGATCAGTAGTTACCATGGCAGTGTAAAAATAAAAATAAATTATATATCTACATGTGTGTGTGTGTGTGTGTGTATATAATAAAAGGCTTGTGGAGAGGCTGGAGCCTATCTTATCCGACTCCGGATGAGATGCTGTTATATCCTGAACAGATTGCCAATCCATAACAGGACAACACTTACAACTTGGGGCAATTTAGAGCAGCCACTTAGCTTAATGGGGCCGGTGGCATAGTGATTAGAGTGCTGGGCCCATGATCAGGAGGTTGTGGGTTCGAATCTCGGTGAAACCCCCTCCGTGCTAAGACCCCTGGGCAAGGTCTGAATCACAAGTGTGCCTCTGTTCACCCAGCAGTATAAATGGGTACCAGTAAAAATACTGGGAAGGTAACCTGCGATGGACCAGCGTCCCACCCAAGAGGAGTTGAACTCCTAGTCGCTTCGCGCTACAGAAACCAGGGATAAGCACCGGCACTGATGAGCCACTGGGCTCGGGTGTAAAAGTCCACAGACTTACCTTCACTTTACTTAGCTTAAAAATCATGCTTTTGGTCTGTGAGAAAAAACCAGAGTCCCCAAAGGAAACCCAGAACATCAACTTCCCACAGAAACGCCTTTGCCAAACCCTGGACTTGAACCCAGGAACTTTCTTTACTGTGAGGCAGACGTACTAATCACTACGCCGCTGTGCCACCACTGTGACAGTACTGTGCGACCCCAAACAAATCATGTCATTATTATTTTTTTTAAATATTTTTCTCTGGTTTATTTCAGATTATTCTTCAGTTTTAGACTACCGAATTTTCCGCACTATAAGCCGCACCGGATCATAAGGCGCACCCTCAACGAATGGCCCGTTCGAAAACCTTTTTCACATACAGGGCGCACCGCGTTATAAAGCAGATCAGAGTATAAGGCGCACATTCAATGAATACAGTAGTGTACGTCATCAGCAAATAAAATATGGCCGCGCTCACGTGTCAGCAAAATCGCCGATTTTATAACCTTTTTTTTTTTTTGCTTATTACGCTCTGAATATAAAAATTCTAAAAATTTCATTATGCACATTGTTTTTATTACACTTAGTCGACTAAACCTCAGATTTTCATTTTTGGGCTATGTTTGACTTTAACACCCTGACTACGGCAGCCATGATTAATCAATACGGATCCATATATAAGGCGCACCTGAGTATAAGGCGCACCATCGGCTTTTGAGAAAATTTAAGGCTTTTAGGTGTGCCTTATAGTGCGGAAAATACGGTAATTTAAAAGTGAAATGAAAAACAGCATACAAGGAGAGCTTTCTGTAATATTTATGGCTTTAAAGCTGGTTAGTGAAATACACCCAGCAGTTGCGTTAACAGGGACTGAAAAACTCAGGCTTATAGAAGTGCTGATAATTAATACCAACACATCAATAAAATGTCTACATTAATGCCTGAGATCGGATCTGTTTAGATCATAACCAGATGCAAGTGTTTGCAGCGGAAGCCCAAAACCACACTAACCAAACACCAAGCTCAATAAACTGTGTGTGACAATCGAACTTGAACCTCAACAAAAAAAGGAATCGTTTCTGTAGTGTTACTCAGAATGCATTCTGGGAGCTGGCATGGTGGCATAGTGGTTAGCATGTCGATTAGGGTGTTTTAGTGTGGAGTTTCCCCGGGGTATCCTTGTTTCCTTTCACAGTCCAAAGACATGCACATTCGGCTAACTGGCTGTTCCAAATTGCCCCTAGGTGCGAGTGTGAGTATGAATGATTGTGTGTGTGTTGGCGCTGCAGTGGTCTGGTGAGCAGTTCAGGATGTACCATGCCTTTGCCCACTGTCGACTGAGAAAGACTCCAGCCTCCTGGCGCCCATGGTTGATCTAAGTGGTTCAGCAAATGAATGAATACATTCTGGGATAATTTTGGTCCTCATCCCGATATAAGAATATAGACACACACATAGACACACACACACACACACACACACACACACACACACACACACACACACACACACACACACATAGAGTGGTATGATTAGGATTTTCATATCATGGGGATTATACCCGTATTTGCACATATGCTCTTCTCATGCAAATGTGGCCTACACAAACCCTGTGAGATTTACACTGAGCTTCAATCAGGATTGACTGCATCACCATATTGCTGTAAACACACACACACACACACACACACACACACACTCCACACACTCCACACTGAAGGCAATACGTTGAATATATACACAGCAGTGCAGAGAAGGTAATGGCATTCCTGCATTAGTCAGGATGTCTGAAATGTTGTCTGGTACATTTACAGCTTCAAAGGAAAACAGGGACCAGTCTTGATTGACAGCTATAAACCAACGTAATTTCTCATAAAATTGATGTAATAGTGTTACAGTAGCATTTGGATAAGCTCTGGAAAATGTTCCCCCAGGGCAAGATTCCCAACAGCGAAACATGTAGGTTCTGTAGGATTAAATATTCTATATTTTAGCTTGAGAGATTTGCAGAGGTACAGTCACCTCACATACTACCATCACCTCGCATACTACCATCATCTCACATACTACCTACCATCACCCCACGTACTACCATCACCCCACGTACTACCATCACCTCACTTACTACCATCACCTCACTTACTACCATCACCTCAATTTCATACTACTATCCATCCATTTATCCATCCATCTGTCTGTCTCTTATCCATTTATTTTTTCCTTCTTTTTGTGCAGTCATGCAGCCCTCCCTCCATCCAACCATTTATCTAACTCTCTATCTGTCTTCCTTTTTACCTATTTTTCTTCCTTTTTTCTATCCGCATGTCCGTTCATCTGTGCACCCTATCTGTCCTTCTATCTACTTATCGATCAGTGTTTTCATTTTTATAATCGCATTTTGAGGGTAAATAATTTATTGTGTGAGGGTAAAGTTAAAGCATTACAGGATTAAATTGAACCAATTTCTTGAATTTTGAAATTGTAGGAAAGAAGCTTGACTGGCTGTGACCCTGATTCATCTCTTCTGCTCATCAAAATGAGCAGAGTAAGAGCAGCGCTTTTGTAATTTCTTTTTAGAACACAATTCAGAATTGAATATATCCCGAGTGGCGCAAAGACACAGTGCATGACTATTGACTCAGAGATTGCAAGTTTGAATCTGACACCGGGAGTCCATGGGAGCTAATTGGCCGAGCTCTCACGGGAGGGAGGGATGGCCTACACTCACTTCCTTGTCACTCACAGCAATCGCCAGCCAATCATGGACATCGGTCAGCTTATCCGTATGAGGGGTCAGATAGCACTTTCCCTCCGAGTGTGTTAGTCCACAATCAAATACGCATGCGCTGCAGTTCAAAAAGAGGCGGGTGGGTAGCATTGCATGTCACGGGGATGGTGTGTGTGTGTGTGTGTGTGTGTGTGTGTGTGTGTGTGTGTGTGTGTGTGAGTGTGTGTGTGTGTGTGTGTGTGTGTGTGTGTGCATGCTTTCATCCCTCCCTTGTTGGTAGTGGTCGTGTGACAGCGAATGCAATACTTGATGGGTGGGGATTGGATACGATGGAATTAGGGAGAAAAATGGGGAAAAATTAAAAAAAGAAGAAGAGAAATAAATATAAATGTGGAACGTCTTGAAATGTCAAACTAATCCACTTTCGCTTTAACGGGTGAATTTATCAGCGCTCGAGCACTGTATACCTGCTTATTCGAGTCATGTGTTGCACTTGTGTAATTTAAGGATTATAGCAATTGCGGTGTTGAAATGATTAAATGTCTTTAACTCACTCGTGACTGAAACCTTTTTCCCCTGAATAAAGTCTATCGACTCTTGTGCGAAACAATGAAGCTTTTTAGCCAGATAACAATAGCAGTGTATAAGGAGTGGGGAGGATTAAGCATTTATCAGCTGTCCAACACTGTTCTGTGCTTCGTTTGTTATTGCGGCTAATTTAGCTGATGCTGTACAGCTGACCCATTTCTAACCCTGCCCATGGAAAACACACACACACACACACACACACACACACAGAGAGAGTGAGAGAGAGAGAGAGAGAGAGAGAGAGAGAGAGAGAGAGAGA
>JAQNCB010000011.1:12558698-12572865 GCA_030068295.1 Euristhmus nudiceps | reverse complement strand
CTATCTGAGAGCTTCTTTCTCTCATTGCTGAGAGCAACACGGATTTATATTACCACCTGTCCACTAGTGTTTAGTGGAATGTCGGGCAAAATACAAAAGGACCTGATCACTGCTATTGCTGATCAGAAGGGAAGTTAATAAAGCACTGATTGTCTCTGTTATGGTGGATGAGACGACAGACGTGAGCCACGCAGCTCAGCTCCACTGGTTCTACGGTATGCAACAGCCACAGGCGTCACGCACGGATAATCTGTACGACAGAGTAATTGAAATCATCTTGAGGAAAGAAAGGAGGATGGATTTTGTATACAAATAAAAAGGATTTTTTGTGAGTAAAATGTGGCTATATTCCTAAATAATATTGCAATTTTATGAGGTCATTATTGATGCTTTTTTTTAATGTGTTGCAGTTGTAGCCGCAGTAAACGTTTTATAGCCATAAAATAGTAATTGAGGGTTGGATGATTGATACATTATGATTGGGCCAAAAATAAATAAATAAATAAAATAAAATAAAATAAAAAACAAACACACCTTTGTTTCTGGTCATGCGACCGATTCCCTTTTATTTGAGCCGACTGTAAAGTTTTTTCATGCGTTTTTGTAACCCAGTGGTTATTTAATAACAGACTGTTATTCACTGTCAATAGGTACACTGTCTCTTTGAGAAACTCCAGCCGGAGAGAGAGAGAGAGAGAGAGAGAGAGAGAGAGAGAGAGAGAGAGAGAGCGAGAGAAGTGGGTGGGAGCGGGGCAAAGCGTCCTTCATCTCCGTTTCTGTGAGCGCCTTTGGGGGAAAAAAATAAATAAAAAGTTTTACTGACCTACCGACCCAAAATTATTCTGCAATGTTACCGGAAACAAAGGGTTTTTTTTGCCTTGTTACAGTTAAATCTATTAGTCTACGATTAAAAACCTTAAACAAGCACACCGCGCATAAATGCGTTCAACTACCATATAAACCAACTCTGTGTGTTGGGGCGGTCTCGACGTCACAGAAGCAAGGCATCATGGGAAAATGTGTCAGCGTACACGGACTGGATTTTTTGTTGTATTTTCACTAATATAATAATTTCAAAATGCATATACATTTTGTCCCGTGTTGAAACGTGAGGTAAAAATCCCAAGGAAACATTCATTTAGTTTTTGAATTAGGGTTATGTTTTGCTTTAACTCTTTCACTATTAAATAAGGAAAAAGTTAAGGGGAAGGTGACAAGTTCACTACCGACTCCTGTTTGGGACGGCTCTGAAATAACAGCACTCGTAACAGAAAAGGCTCAACTCAAAACATTTCTTACACTTTATTTACATCTATGTACAATTACACATACGTATATTATTTATATTTTATTTACATCTTATGCGTTGTTTTTGAATGTTTAATTGTTATAAGCGTTTATAGTGTTGAATATGTATTTATTGATATTATATACACATATACATGTACGTATACGTCTGTTACGGGGGTCGATCCTACTTCATGGAAATTCGGTGTTCACCTAGGTCCTCAACCCCCATTAACCGCAAAATGTGAGGGATCCCTGTATACTGATGGTATACTTAGTCTGAGTTCTAACAAACCAGTATAAGAATATATTCACTGATCGTGACTGAAGAGCCTCTGCTAAATGCTGTAAATGTAAATGTACAGTGGTTTAATAATGTTTTTTCCCCAACATGTGTACCTTTCATAAAATTGCTGTGATGCATGAGCCATGTGATCTTCACAGCATGCTATCTTCCCAGATCATAATGTTTCACTGAATCCCACTGATAGCCCATTCTCCAAGGAACCTCAGAACACTTCCACAAAATTATCTAAATTTTTAATTAAGATTTTTATTGGATCCCATTTCCTGTGCACAGCAGTGCTAATTCGGAGTGAACTCTGCTGCCACATGATCACATGATCTGGAAACATAATAAAGCAGTGTCTATCTGAATAATAATATCTCCGATAAAGCAGTTCTGTTTGGAAAAAAAAATAAAACAATGATAATCACTCCCTCACCCTTTCACTCATTTGCTGAACCGATTGATCCCACTATGGTCACAGGGAGGCTGGAGCCTGTCTCAACGTATACAGAGTACACCCTGAACAGTTTACCAGATCATCACAGGGCAACACATAAGACTATTCACACTTGTATTCACACTTTGGGGTAATTTGGAACAACCAGTTAGTCTGACATGTATGTCTTTGGACTCTGCGAGGAGACCGGAGTACCTGGATGAAACCCACACAAGCAAATGAAGTGCATTCATCCCTCACTGTATCGCACTTTAGGTTCCGCGGCTTCAGTGCATCGCGGATTTTTAAAAAATATTCATCGAAAAATAGGGAAAAGTTAAGGAAAATGCCGCGAGGGGTCGCTACTGACTCTGATTCAGATCCCAGCCTCTTCTTCTTCTTCTTCTTCTTGTGTTACACGAATGCTGGGAAATTCATCTCCACCAATCAGCTTGCGAGATTTCAGAGCCACGTCCCAAACCGGAATCAGTAGTGAACTTGCAGCCTTTCCCTTAACTTTTTCACTATTAAATAGGAAAAAAGTTAAGGGAAAGGCCACAAGTTCACTACCGACTACGGTTTGGGACTCTGTTTGGGACGGCTCTGAAATCTTGCAAGTTGATTGGTCAAGACAAATTTCACAGCATTCATGTGATAGAAAAGGTGGAAGTCAAGGCATTTCTTACACTTTATTTACATCTATGTACAATTACACGTATGTTTTATATTATTAATATTTTATTTAGATCTTATGAATTGTTTTTGAATGTTTGTTATTATAAGCATTTATAGGGTTGAATATGTATTTATTGATATTATATACTCATATACATGTACGTATACGTCAGTCAGGGGGGTCGAGCCTACTTCACGGAAATTTGGTGTTCGCGTAGGGTCTCGAACCACCACAGTGAGGGATCCCTGTACATGTAAACTCCACACTGAAATGCCCAAGCCTGGGAACGCAGAACCCTCCTGCTGTGAGGTGGACATGCTAACCACTATTGCACTGACCTGCTCCCAAAAAAAATCAGCTCAGGAGTCATTGTTCCCATCCTAAAGTTGCTTTTTTTTGTAATTCACTTATACTTTCCTTTAATTTGGTGTTAGGTTTGTTCCAGAACATTCACTATCTGTTCAGAATGACATCTTTTCCTGCCAAAATCTTTACTTAAAAAGTCCAATTGAAAAGTACGATGGGAAATGCAAAGCTGCAAACCTTTCTCTTCGGGATATCTCTGCTCAGCTGCAGTCTAATTACTGAACTCTTTATCAGGCGCTGGATCATCTCACCCGAGAGGGTTTTTGGGCCTCTGGCCACATCGATCTTCACGTCCTTACTATGTATTCTGAGTGAACATTTTATTGGCGAGCCTGGATCAGTCCCTGAGGCTTCAGACTGCTCTGATGGGTACAGATAACACGTCTGGAGCAGCTCTCTCTTTCTCTCTGTCTGTCTGTCTGTCTGTCTAATTCATTTCATTATGAAAGTGCGCAGGGGTTCGGTGCCGGCTGTGCGTCTACACCATGTATGAGTAGAAAGGTGAATGCTAGGTGTATGGTTTAGTCATCAGATCTCAGAGTGACCTGCATGGCAATATGGCTGCCTGTGCAGCTGGAAGATAATCGTCCGGTATTAGTCGTGTACACGTGGCAGAATTGTGATGTGGGGAAGACAGTTTGAGGACATCTCCATGTTTGGGTGGAACCCCAGTTCTGTTGCACGGAGTTAGTCAGCAGTCGGAAGATGAGGATGCCGCTACTTTATGCATGCATGCACCATGCTGTGTGCTTCTCAGCTGCCGGGGACTGCACGCAGCGTGGCGAGGTTAAAAACGTGTTGTGTTTGTGCGATGTGTGAGAATGGATTTGCTGATAGAGTGCATCTCCTTCCTCGAAAAAACACAAGGATTAAGTTAGAACCGGCTGCCATGGCAACTCTGAAATGTAGGTCTCTCTTTCCATGCTGGAGAAGCGAGCATTTTGGGAATTAATAAAACGGAATTTATTGTGTCTGGCACCCAATTTATCTTGATATTAAGGGATTCAGGGCGGCGCGAGCGAGAACGAGAGTGGGAGTCAGAGTCATTCCCAACAAACTCCTTTATGGTGCTGGTTTTATGCCCTTCATGCTGCGCTGAGATTAATCAGGCAGCTTTGACATGTTTAGCACACCTCCAGCTCCTGTTTGATACACTTAGTTTGCCATGTTATAAGGTTTGTTTGGCCTACTTGTCCCATGTGTCACCCGCCTCGTACACTGGATTCATAACAGAGCTGACAGTAAAAAGCCGAGCTCTCATCCTGCTATTCCGAGATATCCTTAACCAAAGTGACGCTCTAATGCTACGCCGATCCACAATGAAGCCCGCAGCAAAGTCATTCTTCTAAAAACGAGATGAAGAAAAAGCCCAACTACTATTTTAATCCTTCATGGAGTCTATACTTAAGTGAGACCCGGTGCTGTAATGATCCAGAGTTCATCTTTAAGTGCGGAAATGTGTTGCAAAATCTCAGCTGCACTGCTTTGCTGAGCCGTAATAGGTCTGTATAAAAAGACCCACAATGCTATGTTAAAAATCAAGTGCGTAGTAAAGTGACACCCAGTGCTATCCTGATCTATAAAGGAGTCCATTCCAAAATGACTCCCATTGCTTTGATGGTTAAAAAAAAATCCATAGTTAAGTCCATTGTAAGTTGAGCGCCAATGCTAGTCAGCTTCTCCAGATTGTGCTAAAATGATGCGCTGTCCATGCTGAGCCATCCTGGAGTCTATAGCCTTGATGGTAATCCCATCCAAAATGACTTCCATCGTAAAGTCAGACTCCAAGGCTGTACTCATCCAGAATGTCCTTCAAATTGGCAGAAAAATAAAGCCCTAACCATGATCCCCCCACGCTGACGTCTACAGCAGGGTAAGCCTTGGTGGTGCTCTGATCCAAAACCATTGCAATGTGAACACCAATCAAGTGTGGAGTTACATAACGAGACATAAAGAGTCCCAGTACTATTATAATAAATCATCCAGCTTTGTTAAAAGCAGAGTTTGATATACACCGACATATCCATGGAACCGACAGTTAAATAAACAAAACAGTGTAGCAGTGGGGACGCACTTTGACATTTAATTAAATTTGTATTAGCATAGCCATTGGCTTAATTTATACTGGACCCCATCATCGAGGAACACTTTTCAGAAGTACATGATGCCATTTTCTGACCCTCCTAATCCTGCTAGGGATTTAGAGGGGCTGGAGCCCATCTCGGCCAACTCTAGGTGAAGGTGGAGTGCACACATCCATTCGTACGTACTTCCTTGGGCAATTTGAAACAGTCAGTTAGATGAATATCTACGTAAGCACAGAAATGCCCTTGTCGAACATTCTTGCTGTAAGGGAGACGTACTAACCGCTACGCCACCATGCTGCCCTTTTTATATTGATATTTATAGGACTAATAATGAGTCCACCCGGCTGTGCTTATCAAAAACGCGACTTTGTAGCAAGAATTTTATTCTATTTTGGGTTTAAAAGTGAGTGAACAGTGCTTTGCTGATTCAAAATGGGATCTGTAGCAAGACGAGCCCCACCACTATGTTAAAAATCATGTGTATAGTAGGATCCAGACGAGTGTATCAACCAGTGAATAGCAACACTATAGTTCTCAAAAGTAGTCATTCCCAATGCGATGCGATTAAGAACTGTCTCATAAAAAAGGTTTACTTATGATGACCAAATTGTAAAGTATTTGATCAAAATTGGAGTCCAGAGTAACAAGAAACCCAGTGCTGTTCAGACCCTGAATTAGGCAGATAACAAGGTATAGCAATGTCACATTGCATCAAGATGGAATTCATTGCAAACGGAGTCCCGGTGTTCTGAAAATCAAGAGTGAAGTGATCGCAAACTGTCCCAATGCTCCTCCAAAATGTCCATTGAGACTATTATGAAGTGACATCCCATTAACACCTAATCCAAATGGGAATCTAAGTCAAAGTGAGTGACAGATCGCATTCTCATCCAAAATCCATATTCCATAACGGATTCCATAATGAAGTGACTCCAAAGTGCAGTACAAATCCAAAATGGAGTCTGTTTGAAAGTGAGACCCAGTCATTTTTTAATTTTATTTCCAAATTAGCCAGCTAGCCAAACATGCATGCTTTTACACTACGACATCTTCCAGACTAGTGGGAGGAAACTGAAGCACCCAAGGAAACCCACATAAGCACTGGGAGAACATGCAGACTCTACAAAGAAATGGCCTTGTTTGGGACGAGGCTCAAACCCATGCCCTTCTTGCTGTGAGGCAGAAGTGTGTAGCTCTACTCCACCATGCCGGCTGGTCCCAATCTTGTGTGGATCTACAATGGGCTCACTCGCGAAATGGAGTCCCAATAGTATGCTAATTGAAAGTGAGTCAGCCGCTTAGCTTTGCTGATCCAAAGTGGAGTCCATATCACTGCCACACTGAGCCAAATTGGAGTCTATAGTAAAGTCAGCCAACATTCACTCCACCGTGACATGTCTTGCTCCAGCTTTCTGATCTCATTAATCCTCCACTGCCAGTCTGAACCAAACTTCAGCAGCCCATAGATGCCTAAACAACTAACTGAAAACAAAGCACAGTGTGATAAAATACTGCTTTCAGATTAGTGTATCGCACAATACACTTGCCAAACCCTTTGTTAGAAACAGTATACTCATTCTAACAGCCTCGATTATATTTTGGAACCATTACTTTTGATTCAGGGTGACTTTTGATTCATGTGGAATTTTCGGGTAGATGCCCATTTCAACAGGCATTCCTAAAAGACTCAGACCCAGTTACGGGGACGGTTTCTCTGTCTGCATTGGTCATAAAACTAGTTTGAAATTAATTTTGCTTTATGATATGGTGCATTAACCTGCTAGAGGTTTGTTTATGTATATTCCTGTTCTGCACCGGTCCACATTCTACTGGACAGTCTATGTTTTTCTCCTGAATGGGTGGCTAACTCGCTGCACAACCTAGGACAAACATCCGTTCGGACTCCCATTCACAGATTGGAAACAGTTGACGCAATGTGCATGTGTTTGGACTGTGGGAGAAAACTTTAATTTCAGTTGCACTGGGAGGAAACCCACATATGCATGTGGAAACATTAAGCCTCTCCACAGAGGTACCATTTCCAACCATGAGGCTTGAATCCTGGACCTTCTTGCTGTGCTTCTTGAGTGCTAACCACTATGTCAACATTTCCCTCCACATAGCCATTGGAAGATGGGTAAATTGTGACCATGCATAAGACATGGATAGCAACCATACTCAAATACGGTGGGGCATTTAGCCAATATTTGCTTGATATTTATGGCCAAAAAAAACATGCCAAGAAAACACTTCCCCACACCATTACACAACCTCCGCCAGACTGCTAAAAAATGTACATTAAAGGAAAAAGAAAATAATTCAGTGGCAGTTTTATGGATGGAAAAGTCTTTTTGATGACAGGTTAATGAAGAACAGCCAGACTGTTTCGACCTGACAGAAAGGTTAAAGTAACTCCTCAAATAAACAACAATAGTCAAAGAGGCAAAGGTGTTTAAGCCATGGTTGGTTGGTACTGACGAGCCAAAAATGTGTGCCAGGAAAACATTCCCCACACCGTAACAACACCTTCACCAGACTGTTGACACAAGACAGGTTGAATCCATGGATTCATGCTGTTGTTGCCAAATTGTGAGTCCACCATCTGTGTGCCTCAGCAGATTTTGAGATTCATCAGACCAGGAGGCATTTTTTTTTCCAGTCTCTTGTGCCCTCAGCTTGATGTTCTTTGTTGATGGAAGTGGAACTGAGCGTGCGCTTCTGCTATTGTATCCTTTCCTTGTTGTGCAGATGCTTTTCTGTTTAACACAACTGTACGGAGTCGTTATCTGAGTGAATGTAGCGGTTCTGTAATGTTTTGCCATGCTCAGTTAACCTTCCGCCAACATCCACAGAACTGCCGCTGTATGTTTCTTTCTTTATTGCACCTTTTTAACTAAACTATTGCCATCAGTCATAGAAATAATCAAACGAGCCTGACTGGCACCCACAGTCGTGCCACAGTCGCAATTACGAAAATCAGAATCCAACCCATACAGATGGTTGGTATGGACCTTACCCGAAGATGCTGGTCCATATCAGCAAGATTTAATGTTTTTATGCTGCTGCCAAGTGATTGGTTGATTGGATAGCTGCATGAGTGTATGAATACGTGTACAGATGTTTCGAATAAAGTGTTTGTTGAGTCTCTCTCAGCAGTTCAGCCATACACTACACTTGTAAAGTGAAAAGAGTATAAAAAAATCCGTTCCAGCACAGAAAAAGCACCATACAAGCAAAAAACTGGAGCACCATATTTTTGTTCCTGAAGGCACATGGCTTTTGATCCTGGCCATGTTGCGCCTGTATGTCCTGTCTCATAAAACAGCGAGCAGATCTGCTGAGATTAGCATGTTATTTTCGGCATCTCTGACAATGCCGTGCGCTCAGCGACTCGTGGCGCCTTAAGGTTCTCGGAATGAAAAGTACTTCTGCTCGTCAGTGGCCTCACTTGCTGCATGCTGATTCCACTTGATTTTTCTATTTGTTGTTGTATCAGTGGACGTATATACCTATGAATAATTTGAGCCAAGCGCCAAGGAGCCGCATTCATCACGATCAGTGTTCCTGTTGCTCTGTTTGCATGGGAGTTTGTACCGTATTACAGTTTACTGCACTTGCATAAAACCATCCATGAAGAGTATATTTGCATAGCACATTTGTTTGTTTTATTGCTTGTTCCCCATAGCAACAATTCCATCAATTACCATAATAAGGTTAGAAATGTCTTGATGAAATATGCAAGCCACTGGGCTTCTTTCTTTCTTAAAAGTTGACAAAGATTAAAACTTATTATCTATTCATTATAAAAATTTCTAGAAGCACCAGAGAATAAATGATGCAATAGTACCCGGAATGTTTGCAAGCCTATAATCATGACCCTGAAGTATTTTGCCGCTGTTTTGTTAATGGCCAGCGCTAATAATGTGTTCCTGTTTGGTTGCGTGCTTTTGTTTGTTTCCTGCAGAGCTGGAGGTGGCTCGGATGAGCACAGATGGCAACCTCCCAGACTTGAAGTTTCCTCAGACTGGAGACCAAAGCAACTCCATCCATCTGTCTGCCAACACGCTTAAACAACATGGCAGAAATGGTAGGTCACATACCGCCAAGTGTAGCCTTCCATCACTTACTCAGCTGCCAAACCGCCTCATCCTACTAAAAGGATTGGGGGAGGCTGAAGCCTAGGTTTTAACCAATACTGGGTGAAGGTGGTGCACACCCTGAGCAACTCGCCAGATCATTGCAGGGCAACACTCACACACTCATTCACACCTAGGGGCAATCTGAAATAGCTTAATGTGCACGTCTTTGGACTGTGTGAGGAAACCAGAGTATTCAGAGGAGAATCAGGGAAGGAAACCACCAAGCCTGGGACTCAAGCCCGGGACCTTCTTGCTCTGGGGCGGATTATGGCGCCCCAACACAATTCCGAGTTGAATTTTTTTTGTTCAGCGTTTTCTGATGTAAGGATTATTCTGAGTTTTCCTAACAGATAATAAGCAATTTTAGAACAAGGTGACGAATGATAGGTAGAGTTATTTAATCAAGGGGTCTTTATCTACTGAGGAAGAGGATAACCCTATCCAAGATCTGAATAATGCTCCGTATTATACAGAAGGAGTGTTCAACGATAAAGCAATTACTGAATTCGACTTCCATATGATACAGAGAATTATCAGACGTCACTGTGTTCGCGGTCCTGGAGGATGCTAGAGGGGGTTGTCAATACAGTATGGCTTAATGAGGCTGCCAAGAAAATAGTGGATCGAAGCCGGGATGAGTCAGTCGGAAGTGCTGCTAGCTGTTTAGCTCTTCTGCTAAAACCGTATCAACTAATTCTAGACAAATTCCACGGAAAGCAACAGAGTATAGAATTAAATATTTGACAGCAAGGACATGTTCTTTTGTATTCTTGTTGTTTTAAGAAGTGGACTTTATCGGTTTGTTGAGAGAAGCAAGTCTCAAGCTTTGAACGCGCCCAGAGGAGGAGGGTGATGGAAAAAATAAACTCATTGAATAAGATCAAGAGATAGTTGAAGGCTTTCCGCCAATCAGAAATTAACATTCATTTTCTGAGCCGCTTAATCGTAATTAGGGTCACGGGGAGGCTGACGCGCATCTCAGCCGACTCTGGGTGAGGACGGAGCACACCCTGGACAGCTCGCCAGGCCATCGCAGGGCAGGAACAGTCAGCAATGTTTCTTTTACATCCCTCTCACCACAGACAGTGAGAGACACGGCCAGCCTTTGATAACCCAGTTAGCTGAACTGGGGGGACAACAGTGTCAACCAGTAGTTTAGTGCTGGGTACCTGCTGTTACACGCCGTGTACCCATTGTTTTAATGGCTGAGTAGCGTGTACTGACTTAATTTGGTCTACTTTATAGTTGACCAACATAAATTTCTACGAACGTGTAAATAAAAAGCGGAGATGAAGAGCTAAATAGTTTCAAAGCCCCTCCCAGACCCCCCCTTGTGGGAGAGGGATAAACCCTCCCGCACCCTCCCCGCGCTCCTCGGTTGCTTCGCTTCCATCATGTCCTCACTTATTTTTGACCACTGGTGACAACCTGGTGATAGCGATGCTTGAACCCCTGACCTTGGGATAAGTAATCCGTTAGCCTACCTCCGGGCCACCTCTGCCCCGCCTGTGTTTACTAAGAAAGATACTTCAGATATTTTAGACTGCCCTTTCAGTGCCATACCTCAAATCCATGCGAGGATGACGCCTCTGACCGTCGACTGACCCAGACACTGCGGCACATGCTATCTGAGTGTCCTGCTCTACGACCTCCAAATGGGATGGAGGGTCTTATTGAACTTGACGCCCAAATACAAGTTGATTCCAGATGGACGTCCCTGTGTGATGTTGATTACATGAACGATGATGATGTAATAAGTTGGTACGTTGGTAGATAGAGAGACAGACATAAAGACAGACAGAGCGTTGGAGTGACAGATCATGCGTCGAGCACGTTTGTTGTGAAAGACAATAAACACTTTGGCGTACTAGTTGATGATGTGAGATGACCCTGTGGGAAATAGAGGATTCGATTTTCTTGTCTCGTGTTTGAAATTGATTTTACTAGGCGGCGTGATGATGGGATCATTTAACTGTGACTTGCCTCACAGCCAGAAACAAAATCTGGCACTTACGGCAGCTCTTCAGACAGAAGCGTGAACAGTGGCGTCATTTCCCTTTGTGATGGGATGAAAGACAGCATGTGTCTGCACATACATCTGGCCCATGAGACTAAAATAGATTTACCAATAACCATGGTAACACCACGGTCCGCCACAATTTTTCGTGGGACTTCGCCTGCAGCGCAAAGACACTAAACGCAACTTTAAACGCAACACAATTATTACAATCATAAACACGGCTATTATAAAGACGAGCGAATGTGCGGTCACGGCCAAACGCAGCAAGAGAGTTCCACATAAACCTCCACCAATTAATCTTTCTCTTTCAGGCTTGTATTTACTTTTTTTTGTTGTTTTTTTCCGCTTTTGTGCGGTGGCAAATATGAGCAATTATAGCATTGTAGCCATGACATTTCACTGGTGAGGTCTGAAATCTCGCATGAGTGCTGAGCTGGTGGCTGCATTTCATTTAAACATTCAGAGAAAAAAGAATTCACGCACTCCAGTCATGCTTCTGTGTAGTGCCACTCTCTCTTTCTCTTCTCTTTCTCCTTCTTCGTCTTCTACTTCTTCTTCTCTTCCCTCTCACCCTGCAGTCACATAATGCTGTGTTGCTTTTAGTTTGTCGCTTGTGGACATGTAGCATCCGTCTGTTATTTTTATTTCCCATAAGAAACACTTTCTCATGAGTTACGATTTCCAAGCTTCGGGCAACATACAACTAAAGATTTCCCAGCTTTATGTGACACGTGAGTTAAGATGGAGGTACGGTCATCCCTCGCTATATCGCGCTTCAGGTTCTGCGGCTTCAGTGCATCGAGGATTTTTTTTTAAATATTCATTGAAAAGTAAAAATAAAAGAAATATATAGAAAAAAGTTCAGCAAAATGCCACGAGGGGGCGCTACTGACTCGGATTTGGATCCCAGCCTCTTCTGCTGGGAAATTCGTCTCGAGCAATCATCTTGCGAGATTTCAAAGAGCCGCATCCCAAACCGAGTCGGTAGTGACCTTGCGGCCATTCACTTCACTCTTTCACTATTAAATAGGGAAAAAATTAAGGGAAGCCGGCAAGGTCACTACCGACTCCGGTTTGGGACTCGGCTCTGAAATAACAGCATTCGTGTGACAGAAAAGGCTGAAGCCAGAAGACATTTCTTACACTTTATTTACATCTATGTACAATTACACGTATATATTTTATTTCCATCGTTTGTGTGATTTTTGAATGTTGAATTGTTATTATAAGCATTTATAGCATTAAACAAGTATTTATTGATAATATATACACATATACATGCTGGGAAATTCGTCTCGACCAATCAGCCTGCGAGATTTCAGAGGCAGTGTTCCAAACCTAGTCGGTACTGATTTGCGACTTTTCACTTAACTCTTTCACTATTAAATAGGGAAAAAGTTAAGGGGAAGGGAGCAAGTTCACTACCGACTCTGGTTTGGGACTCGGCTCTGAAATAACAGCATTTGTGTGACAGAAAAGGTTGAAGTCGAGACATTTCTTACATCTATGTACAATTACATGTATGTATTTTATATTATTGATATTTTATTTATATTTTATTTACATCTTATGCATTGTTTTTGAATGTTTTATTGTTATTATAAGCATTTATAGCATTGAATGTGTATTTATTGATATTATATACAAATATACAAGTACGTAAACGTCAGTCGGGGGGTCGATCCTACTTCGTAGAAATTCGGTCTTCGCAGGGGGTCTCGACCCCCCATTAACCGCGAAAAGTGAGGGATCCCTGTAATATATTCATAAAACATATGAGTCAAGATGTACTTGCGACAAACACCCACCAGAGACACCAGTACATCCCTGCACATCTACAGTTTACACCCTAATCCATCACAACATTAAACCCAACCACCTCATAACAATGTGTAGGTCCGACTTGTGCTGCCAAAACAGCGCTGTCCTATTAAAGCCTGGATTCCATGAGACCTCTGAAAGTTTGCTATGATGTCTGGCACAAAGATTTTGGCAGCAGATCCTTTAAGTCCTGTAAGCTGCGAGGTGAGACCTCAATGGATCGGACTTGTTTGTCCAGCACATCCCACAGATGCTTGATCAGATTGCGATCTGTGAAATTTGGAGACCAAGTTAACACGGATTGAACCATGGTTGAAAAGTATTTGCAGTGTGTCTGGGTGCATTATCCTGTTTAAAGAAGCATCTGCCGTTAGGAAGACTGCTGCCATGAAGAGGCGAACGTGGTGTGCAGTAATGTTTCAGAAGGAGGTACAACCACACATGAAGACCAGGACTCAAGGCTTTCCACAACAACAATTCCCAGAGCAACATACTGCCTCTTCTGGCTTTCCTTCTTCCCATAATGCATCCCGGTGCCATCTCTTCCCCAGGTAAGTGATGTATATACACCCTGATGTACCTTCTTCCATCGCTCCGTGGTCCAGTTCTGACGTTGGCGAGCCCGTTCTACATATCTCTGGTGGTAGACAAGAGCCAGGATGGGATCCTTCGGTGGACTGGACTGTGTTCTGACACTTTACTTACTGTCATAGTCAGTGAAAATGTTCATTCATTTTTTCAACTGCTTAGTACTAATTGTGGTCGCAGGGAGGCTCACTCTCTTTCACTCTCCTCTCTCTCTATCACTCTCTCCCTCTCTCTGACTCTCACACTCTCTCTCACTCTCTCTCTCTCTCACTCTCTCTCACTCTCACTCTCTCTCTCGCTCTCTCTCTTACTCTCTCTCACTCGCTCTCACTCTCCTCTCTCTCACCCTCTCTCTCTCTCTCACTCTCTCTCTCTCACGCTCTCTCACGCTCTCTCTCACTCTCTCTCACTCTCACTCTCTCTCTCTCTCTCACTCACTCACTCTCACTCGCTCTCAC
>JAQNCB010000011.1:12468754-12478930 GCA_030068295.1 Euristhmus nudiceps | reverse complement strand
TTTACATCTTGTGCATTGTTTTTGAATGTTTAATTGTTATTATAAGCATTTATAGCATTGAATATGTATTTATTGATGATATATACACATACGTATACGTCAGTCAGGGGGGTCGATCCTACTTCGTGGAAATTCGGTGTTCGGGTTGGGTCTCGACCCCCCATTAACCTCGGAAAGTGAGGGATCACTGTATCTGTTACCAAGAGAAACCATGCCACGCAATAGATGTTTTACTCTTGAGGGATACAGGCAGGTGTCTGCACTCTGAGAAAGCTTGAATAAGGTTTTGAATAATAATAAAAAAAAATAAAAAATTACACATATATATATATATATATATATATATATAAAAAAGACCTCTCACTTTTTCTCTGCTGCTGGTCCAAGAGAAAGTTCTGGAGCCTTCTGGAAGCTTTCGAGCTCCGCACTTTCTCCATGAGCATGAGAGAGCTGAGATGCCTTCATCCCCCTCTCCGCCTTCACACCTCCAGCCTTATTTAGCACTCAAAAAGAAAAAAAAAAAGATTTTTTAAATGTACAATAATAATAATAATAATAATAATAGCTGCACAGTTGTTCCTTGAATGGGATCAGCTATGTAAATGATGATGTCGTGCTAAATAAGGGCCAGTGCTGATTTGTTGATTGGAGTCGGACTGTCAGGCTGGGTTCGTACCCTGAGCATCAGCATGGCTGTGCTTTATCTGTGTGTTTGAGTGTGGGGTGTGTGTTTGTGTGTGTGTGTACTTGTGTTTGTTATTTTTCTGTGTTTTTATTTGGATATATATTTTTTCCTTGTAATTTACATTTTTTTAAAAAATTGAAACATGATCTATCGTCAGGATCAGATGTCTTGATTAGAAATGTACCTCGGTTCGGTGACCCCTGCCTCATATGCGGTGAATCAGTTTTGCACATGCTGCATTTGTTGATTCATGTTTCTCCTCCTTCCAGTCTTCTCTAATAAACCGCTCGGTGATTTCTCAATATTTTCTCTCTTCCAGAGGGAATCTTGAACAATGCCCGGGATACAAGTGTCATGGATACTCTACCACTGAATGGTAACCATGGCAACACCTACGGCCTGGCGGGTGCCGATTATCTGAGCGAGTGCGTGCAAATGATGGAGCGTGGCGGCTATGGCGTCCCGCATGCCACGCACCCGCACACCCCGCTAGAGAAACGCATCCTCCAAGAGCTCACCTCCAACTACCTGCCCCCGTACCTGAACAACCATGAACGCAACAACCTGGTCAACAAGCTCGTCAACAATGTCAGCAACATCAGCAACGTCACGCACGTGAGCAACATCGGTAACGTCAGCAACATGAGCAACCTCGCAAACGTCACCAACCTGGCTAACGTGAGCAACCTCTCCAACATGAACAATAACGGGACTGTGGGTGGTGGGCGGGGCAAAGACGCATCGGCTCCTCCTCTCAGCCTTACGCTGGACCTGAACGACTCTCCAGCCTTCATCCCCGATGAGGGCCTGGGCCTCGAGTTGATCCGCGACGAGTCTGACACGCCGCTGCTTCCCCAGCAACGACCTACCCATCACACCCAAACCCGGCCCCCCTTTGGCTCCACCTCCTCCTCATCCCGTCGCCGCCTTCCACAGGAAAACAGTGACAGCTTTTTTCCACTGCTGACTGAAGAGCAGGGCAATGAAACGCCCTCGCCAAGGAGAGACTTAGCCGGCCAAGAGCGGTCTGACACGCGCACCCTGCCACGCAGTGCAGGCGGAGGAGGAGGAGCAGGGGAGGATGCACGCGAGCCCACAGAGAGTGATGATGTGTACTACAAGAGCATGCCTAACCTAGGTTCCAAGAACCACCTGCACCAGCTGCACTCTTACTATCACCTTGGCCGAGGTAGCAGCGATGGCTTCATCGGTCCCGCCAACAAGGACGAAGCTCCACCCACTGAAACCCCACAAGAGCCTGCCCAGCTCGTCACCAGCCTATAAAGGACCACACGACCAAACCACACACACACACACACACACACACGATGTGGAGATTCCCTCTCGTCATTCCTCACATCATTTCCGCCGCTTTTCCGTACTGGTCACTGGTCCGCAGTCGTAGACATTTCTTTTACGTGTTATTGAAAAAAAGACTACAAAACAATGAAAAGAAGTCGGAAAACGATTTTTTTTTTGTATTCTGACTGATGACTCTGATTGAAGGACTAAACACGTCCTCATGTCCTTCAGATATGATTTGATTTTTTTTTTTTTCCCCCACGGACAGACAGAGTCCATAATGGACCGAGTCAATGGTGGATTCCTGTGTTATTTAGTGGGATAAACGAGAAAGAAAAAAGACTTTTCGATGGATTTACAAAAAAAAATGAAAATAAATAAAAATAAAAATGCAAACTGAAACCTAAAGGCAGTGCATAGACTTGGTGCCAAACAAATAAATCAGTCGGAGAAAACGCTACAAGAGACTATTTTATTACACTTCTTTAACTGACATCTGCTTTTTAAATGTTTCTCCTTCCTGTGCGATGAGTCTGATACAGTCGTCCCAATAAGTCGAGTTAAAAAAAAAAAAAAAAAAAAAAAAGTGCTTTTTTTGAACTTTCTTGCAAAGGATGACTTTGCCATAGGGCACTTTGTTGTTTTTTTTTTTTTTTTTAGTTTTCTTTCTTTTTTTGCGTATTAATAACAACTATGAAAAAGAGGAGGAGAAAAAGAACTAATATCGCAGAGAATTATAAGATATTTCTATGTAAATGTACAGCTACTAGCGTTACAGTCTGCAGTCTTCTTTTTTTTTTTTTTTGTTCCTCTGTAAACGTGGTGATTTAGAATCGGTTCTCTCCTGACGCTCTTGGGCCGGACTGCAGTTTTTCGCTCTGTTCCGCTGTTTAATTTGTACATTTCACTTTAGCAGCAATTAACTGAACCACAGAAAAAAAAACCCTGATGGTCTTTTTAAAGAATGTAACCAGATTTTTTTTTTAATTCGTCCCTACAGCACTCGAGAAACTTTGTTGTGTATTTGATTTGATTTGAGTTAAGGATTTCTTGATTGTGTAGATAAAAGTGTTATCAGAGTCATAAGGCCATTAAGGGACCAGAGGTGCAAATTTCCTTTGCGATAATCAACCGTAGAGCAAAATGCAACGTGACGCACCATCAGTGACAAGACTCCAGCGACGAAAGGGTGAAGACTGATTTCTGCATTTATACGCACTAGGCACTTGTATAAAAAAAACACAAATAAAAAGCAACGATAAGGGATGTTCGACTTATTAAAGCTCAATATTTGCAGTGAGAAGATGAACATGTGTGTTTCATTTCCAGCTTGGTGAGGAAAGACTTATTTATTCCTTTAAGACCACAGCCATCTCATATGGTAAAACATACATACTTGAGGTTCTCGCAAATACAAGTATATTTTATTAATTTTTTTTTTTTTAGTTTTTAATCTTTTATTTCTGTTTTTATATTGATTTTGGAATCAGAGTAAATCCAATGACCTCCTGACTAATATTTGTTGTACCAGTGAAACTTGTTTGCCAACAAATAAATTACTGCTCAAGACTGACTTTTTTTTTTTTTTTCTTTTTGCTGGGGTGCAGCTATGTGGGTGGATCTTTTGCGATTGACTGCTGAGAGATTGTAAGCCGATGCCAAAAGTCTCTAGAGCACTGAATGAAAAAAGAAATAAAAATCCGGCTGTAGTTAATAACAACCGACCAATAAGTGTGACGGAATCCAGAAACATGTACATCAACGGCAAAGGCTTGGAGTAGCAGCGTGACTGGAAAAGACTCATGTGTCCATCACTGCTGAAGAACTTGAATACAAATGAAACTTTATGTGTGTAAGGGGCAGTGGTGGCCTGGTGGTATGGTGCCGGCACCCAGGTCTCAAAGTTGTCCCTGCTGTCCCTCCAGTGCCGCTAACTGGGTTATCAAAGGCCGGCCGTGTCTCTCACTGTCTGTGGTGAGAAGGATGGAAAATAACCATTGCTGACTTTCATCAAGAGTAGGCTGCATAGCCGTCAGCGTGTTTCTGCCCTGTGATGGCCTGGTGAGCTGTCCAGGGTGTACTCTACCCTCACCAAGAGTTGGCAGAGATGGGCGCCAGCCTCTCCACGACCCTAATTAGGATTTAGCAGTTCTAAAAATGGATAGATTGCTAGACTGTGTTTGTGTGTTTGCTACATATTGAGAGATAGGGCTCCTAAATGGCACATCGACAAGGTGCGTAACTATGAACCCAGAGATGAGTTCGAATCCGGTTTAATGCACACAGCTGTCCGTGGCCGGGAGTCCATGGAAGTTAATTGACTGAGCTCTCACGAGAGGGAAGGATGGCATACGCTCACTTCCCTGTCACTCACAGCGATCGTCAGCCAATCATGGGCGTCTGTGAGCTCATTTGTAAGAGGGGGCGGATAGTGCTTTCCCTCTGAGTGTGTTAGACCCGCCCCTAAATGTGCATGGCACAGCAGTTCAAAAAGAGGTGGGGCTAGCATCACATGTCACAAAGGGTGTGTGTGCATGCTTTCACCCC
Organism: Euristhmus nudiceps; assembly: GCA_030068295.1. Classification (NCBI taxonomy): domain Eukaryota; kingdom Metazoa; phylum Chordata; class Actinopteri; order Siluriformes; family Plotosidae; genus Euristhmus; species Euristhmus nudiceps. The sequence continues at coordinate 12,474,396 of JAQNCB010000011.1, read as the reverse complement.
TCGCGGGTCGGCGGTGGTGTGACAGGGAAGTCAATACCTGATGGGTGGGAATTGGATTCGAATAAATAAGGAAGAAAATGGGGGAAAATCAAACAAAATGGAGAGCTGGAATACCTTTTATACAACATACTGAGGAGATCTGTGGTAAGTGAGGACATTCGTCCAAATTTGGTCGTAGCCATTTCCGCACTTCCTGCCTTTTAAAGTATGCCTTCATACCACATGATCACCACCAATCAGGGAGAGCGAATGAAAGCAACTGCTTTCTCCAAGGTAAGTTAGGCTGGTCCTCCCTTTTTCAAAGGGTTGTTTGAGGATTAAGGCTTGGATTTAGGGTCCAGGTTAGAGTTAGGATTAAGGTAGGGTTGGGGAAAGGCTTGGGTTAAGGCTCTCATTTGCCGAACTGCTTACTCCTACTAGAGCTGCAGGGCTGCCGGACCTCATCCGACACTGGGCGAAGGTGGGCTATACCCTTTACAGTGCACCAAGCCGTCGCAGGACCAACACACACAACCATTTGCACTCACACTCACACCTACGGCCAATTTGGAGCAGCCAATTAGCTTAATGTCTCTGGACTGTCGGAGGAAACCGGACTACAAGGAGGAAACCGACACAACAAGTGGCGACCATGAAAAGCCTATACAGAAATCTCCGCGCCATGCCAGGAACTTGAACCCAGGTACCATCATAGATACGATGAGTTTAAAAAAAGAGTACAGATTAGTTTATTGAGCTCTGTACTGTTATTTATATCCTAAATCATTTTATATGGCTGTTTCAAGAGCACTCAAGTACTTTCTGTCTCTATCCTTATTGTGCTGTTTGTCTGTGACTGCAGATACCTGATAAAAAAAAAAGGATATGCTTTCTCTTTCTCTCGTTCTTCTTCTCCATCCTCATCCATCCTCAGTCTCTTCGTCTCTGGTCGTTTTTATCTCTGTCTACTCTGTGGCTCTAATGTAAACAAACATTAATTGCAGAGGAGCCGCATAACCTTCCTGACTTGCCCCATCATCGTCTGTTCTTTCAGGACGCTTCGCGCTGTTGGTAAAAGTCTGTCTGCTTTGTCTGATGCACAAATTACACGTTGCTTCTCACCATTTGAAAGGAGCAGATGAGCGCCGGCCGAGGTCGTATCGCTCCGACCCGACTCCACTTGACACGGTTTAATTCAGCTATTGTGGTGTTCGATTTCTGATGCTAACCGCTCGTTATGATTTGATGAGTCGTCAATGCATTTTTTTTGTTTGTTTTTGGATTTGCATATCTGCGCTAATAGGACATTCTGAAAGAGATCGCATTTCATGGCTAGCCAGAAGTCTGGCAGGATCTTAAATTACTTGTGAAAAATTCTGGATGTGTGTTTTATTAATTTATTTTAAAGCCAGTTGAAGGTGGTACTTTGGAGCGAATTTTCTGATTGGCTGCTCTCTCTCTCTCTCTCTCTATATATATATATATATATATATATATATATAATTGAAACAGCCACTTATCCTAATGTGAATATCTTTACACCGTGGGCAGAAACCAGAGGACCTGCAGACTCGAACCCAGGATGCTTTTGCTGTGAGGCGGCCGTGCTCACCAGTCATCCCCATTTGCTGAACCGCTTAATCCTATTAGGGATGCAGGGAATCTCAGCCAACACTGGGCAAAGGTGTATCCACCCTTAAATCTCACCAGAGCACTGCAGGGCCAACACACACACACACCTCATTAATTCTTAAATCCACACATAGGAGGAATTCGAAACAGCTAAATAGTCTAAAGTGCATGTCTTTGAACTGTGGGAGGAAACCCATAAACTCCACACACACACACATCTCCTCGCTGAGCTCAGGACATGAACCCAGGACCGACTCTCTGTGATGTGATCAACTCTGCGTCCCCGTGCCGCCCTGTTCATATTTCCTCACTGTAGGACTTCACACCTGATGTAATAGGCTATACGAGGTTTGAAGACCGCCCTGGGGCCACGGGTATGTATGTGTATATATATATATATATATAGCTGTGAGATTAGCCGGATGTGAAGTGTGTTAAATACGCTGAACTACGAGCATCCTGTAAATGGAGAGGGACTGGCATTCCAACAAACACCAGTAACCATTCGAGAAACATATGGCTGTTCCAGCGGTCTCATCCTTGATTTTTTTTTTTTTTTAAAAAACAGAAATAGTTACCATGACAACCCGTCCCCCCCTCTTTTTTTCCTTATGTGTACTGGAGAGGTGGAAATAGCGACGTGCACTCAGTATTAATGGGTCAAGTCTCAGTTCTTTGTACCCTTTGTGTTCTCACTCTTTTTCTCCCCCTCCCTCTCTCTGCCCCCTCTCCCCTTCCCTCCTCCTCCCTCCCTCTCGGTTCCTCCTCCTTCCATGCAATTGAATTGATGCACCAATTAGTGATGCTAATCTTGACATTAGGACGTAACAGGGGAACGCAACCTCCTGCATCTTCCTTCAGCCCTCACAAATATGTACTGTGTGTCCGTGTCCTTGCGTGTGTATGTGTGTTTGTGTATGCATGTGTAGGTGTGTGTGTGACTTCGGTCTACGTATTTATGATGTTCATTCATTCATTTTCTGAACCACTTAATCCTAATTAGGGTCGCAGGTAGGCTGGCGCCCATCTCAGCCGACTCTGGGTGAGGGCGGACACCCTGGACAGCTCACCAGGCCATCGCAGGGCTGACACTCACACAACCATTCACACACACTCACATCTAAGGGAGATTTGGAACAGCCTGTTGTGCATGTTTTTGGACTGTAGGAGGAAACTGGAGTACCCGGAGGAAACCCACACAGGCATGGGGAGAACATGCAAACTCCACGCAGAAACACCCAGGCTGGGAATCAAACTCAACTGTGTGGCGGACCTGTGACCCACTACACCACCGTGCCACGTATTTATTATGTTGTGGGGACTAAATCTGTTGTTACGTCGTCACATTATGAGGACCTGTCTCCCTTGTGGTGACAAAATGCGAGTGCATGTAAGGTAATCGTCAAATATTAAAGTGAAGACATGTTATCGTGTTGTCAAGGTTACTGTGGGATTTGGGATCAGGGTTAGGGCGAAGCAGGTAGTGGTTATGGTTAACGTAAGTCTCCAGAAAATGAATGCAAGTCATGTATGTATCATATCCTGAAGTTATGGAAACCATACTGTGTGTGTGTTGTCCGAGGCTGTTTTAATTAAGTATATGTGCACATGGCTTGAAGACTGAACACAGATAGTATCAGCTCATCACAGTGGAGGCCCACAGGCATGTCAAGGACAGCGCAGTGTTTTGTTTGCGTCGAGGCTCCTGCTGAGAAGCGATCACGAATGCATCTGGAGCACACGTCTGTTGACGCAAGTGACATTACAGCAGAGCACAATAGCTCTATTCACACTACAAGCCTTTGATACAATTCCTGATTTTTAGTTATTAAATACTTTGTTTTTTGCTCAAACCAGATTGTTTCTATTAATGCGGCGCATTGTAAACAAGGCAGTACGTCTCCATGATCTGATTTCTTAAGCAATTGCTTCCAATATGAATCTGTTTTTTTTATTATTATTTATATACTGTATTAATATCCCAAGGGAAATTACTGCCTCTGCATTTAACCTATCCAAAGTGAGCACACACACCCGGAGCAGTTGGACGTCAGGTGCCTTGCTCAAGGGCACTTCAGCTATGAATGTAGAGGAAGGGAAGGTAGAGCATTTTTCCTGCTGGTTCGGGACTCGAATCAGCGACCGTTCGGTCCCAAAGCCGTCTTATCATTAGGCTCCGGCTGCCCAAGTTCCAGTCGCTTCCTTCCAGTTCTGTTTGAATCCCTATCCTTTCACTATGTAGGAAATCACTGCTGGTGTTCTTACCTTCACCATGTTGCAGGGAAGGTTATGTATGAATTTCTTATCTATCATATCTATTGTTATCATATATTAGCTTAAAAACTCAAATCGTTGCTCTAGATTTTTCATTCAGGGTCTGCACTACTTCCACCTCAGAGTGAAAAGGTCCTGGGTTCAAGTCCCGGTCTTGGGTGTTTCTGTGTGGTTTGTATGCTCTCCTATAGTCATGTACATCTGGCTAATTAAGGGTAAAGATAAGGCAAGTCTGCTGGCTTTTACACCCGAGCCTAGGGGCTCATCATGGGCTTTTACACCCGAGTCGAGTGGCTTATCAGAGCCGGAGCTTATCCCTGGTTTCTGTAGCGTGAAGCGACTCGGACTTCAACTCCTCCTGGATGGGACGCTGGTCCATCGCAGGTTACCTTCCCAGTATTTTTACTGGAACCCATTTATACTGCTGGGTGAACAGAGGCACACTTGAGGCACACTCCTAGCACAGTGGGGGTCTCACAGAGATTCGAACCCACGACCTCCTGATCATGAGCCCAGCACTCGAACCGCTACACCACCGGCCCCTTTTTGGCTAATTAGCCGTTTCAAATTGCCCCTAGGTGTGAGTGTGAATGTGTGTTGGTTCTGTGATGGTCTGGCAAGCTGTTCAGGGTGTGTCCTGCCCGAGCCCAGTGTCGGCTGAGATAGGCTCTGGCCTACCTCAGGATTAAGCGGTTTGAAGCGATTGAGAGAGTGAGTGTGAGTAAACAATCATCCTGAACAAAACAGATGAAAATTCATGATGACGTCGCTGGAACTTTCAAAGAGAAAAAACAAAAGGAACACAAAAAACGAAACATTTTTTAAAAAGCCAATCATCTGCAGTTTGCATAAATCACTGGTGCTTAAAGTGATATCAAGCTTTGTTGTTGCGTATTACTGTTTTTTTTTTTTTTTTTTTTTAAAAGTAATTCAGTAATTGAATTATTTTGGGCCAATTTGTGCGTTCTTACAATGCACATAAATGTTTTCGTGTTTTTAATGTTTGCTGCTTTTTATATTTAATTATTTTTCTCACTACACTGTTCAGTCCCAGCCTATTAATTATACTGAAGCGACACTCCATGAGTCCTGATGTTTCCTATAACAGAACTGGGACATCGTTATTGTTTGGCTCCATCTACTTATCATTGTTCCAATTCTACCATTAGTTTGTTAAATTTAAATAATTGCTACACTTGCCCTGCACTGTGAGTCAGTCTGTAGCCATATTGTAGCAGAAATGTCAGTTTCTTTAGAAAAAAAAGTATCTTATAAAACAAAAATCATTGTAACACTCACAGTCATGCTAAATATTAAATAATAGTATAGCTGTACTTAGCTGTGTATCAAATCCGTGCCTTGCTGGTACTTGGTGTAACCACTGCCTTGCAGTGAAAGGAAAGCCTTCCAACTCATCCTGTTACACATGAACATATGTACATTTTCATCATCAGGTGGTTTTTACCTACATTTGTTATTACAAGTCGTAATCTGAAAAAATCTTGTCAGAGCACAAAATCTCAAGAATATGACATGAGTCTGTCATTATATATAAAGGAGATTGATAGCAATAATAACAGTATACAGATATTAAACTAACAAATCGATTTAATCTAGTGAACTTGTGAATAAAGTAAAACTAGGCACAAATGTAAATAACATGCACTTCCGCTTACAATGGACTGGTGGTGGAATGGTTTGGGTGTCGGGCTCATGATTGACAGGTTGTGGGTTCGAATCCCCTTTCAACCCCCCCC
>JAQNCB010000011.1:12363799-12383836 GCA_030068295.1 Euristhmus nudiceps | reverse complement strand
ATGGATGCACTGAGAGAGGACATGAAGTTAGTTGGTGTGAGAAAAGAGGATGTGGAGGACAGGGATGGATGGAAACGGATGATTCGCTGTGGCCACCCCTGATGGAAGAAGCCGAAAGAAAAGTAGTAGACGCTTTGATGAAGGATGCACGTCGTCACGTTTGCACTCTATAGCACACCGGCTGGACACGATGCCTTGTCTTGTGTATGTCAATGTCACCTGCTGATCATTTGCATAAATAAATTAACAGTTTGAGGAAAACAGTTTCGAGGAATGTTCCGAGGAGTCGGGTCGCGTTGCTGGAGGGGATTTTGGAGGGGTGAACGTTCTTCACGGGCACTGGACACTAGATGATTAGCAGGTGCCCAACCCTTTTTCTCCATAACTGGCAGGGAATCAAAACAAAAACGCAAGGGATATTTGCGTTCATTTATTGCTATTGAAAACTCTATGCGCTGTTGCACTTCATTTGTGCTCTACTGTATACAGCATACATTGATCTTTCATTGAGTAAATAACAAAGAATACAAAGTTTAATGAGTGTTTATTGCCTTAAAGAAACAGATTTTGACTGACAGGGTGAAAATTAAACGCTCTGTTGTCCATTTTTCAGGGAAAATCTTTTCACATTTAGTCAAAAAATTGTTTGTGCAGCTTTGATGTCGTAAATTTTTTCAGCCATTTTACTCACACATGTATGAAAGACTGTGGTTGTGTGATAGATTTTTTTTTCTTTCTTATTTACCACAGGATTTATTAGTGTTTTATACAAAACAATTCCACTACCGTGGATTTACACAAATAGAAGGGTGTGATTCGTGTGACGTGTCATAATTTCATGGGTTTTTCTCTGTAAAATGGGGCGTATTCAGGCGCAACAAAACTTGAATGGCTTCCGTAGATGTTCCCTCGTATTCGAGCCACTCTGAATTCACACCAAATTTTGAGCAGGACCAAAACATTTTCCAAGACCGTGAATATGGACCATTTACCTCAAATTCAACCGACTGTGTACGAAAATATACTCAATTACCCTCGAACTGAAATTTGTTTGTACACTCGGTCATGATTTCTTACATGTGAGTTAGGCTAAAGTATAGTTTCCACAAAGAAGCTATTGTTTCATCATAATAGTTAACTCATCACATTAAAATTAAATGGGTAAAGTAAGAAAATGAATATAAGTATAATTGTATACAAACCAAAGAAAAATATACATTAATTCATAGGGTTTAACAAACTTGTTGTTTTTAATATAAAAATGGGAACATAAACCTGCAACACCAACAGAATTCCGAAGAACAGTTAGATGTGCAAATTATGATATTTGGCAGTTTTACAGTTCACGTATTCAAAAGTAAATATGCAAAAAAAACCCTCAATTGTTTATTGTTGTAAACCCTTTATTGTTATTATTATTATTATTATTATTATTATTATTATTATTATTATTATTATTATGAGGATGATGCTGATAATGAGAAATAAGAAGAAGAAGAACTTGAACCTACCTAAGAGCAGCCAAAGTCGGAACATGGTGTTCTGGTGTCTGAAAGGACTGATTAACAGAAGCGTAGAGATACGTTTGATGAACTGACACTTACACCTTTCACCGAGGATTAATATGAATTTTGAACAACAGGAATCACATGAGCTTTAAAATATGTAGAAAGACAGGTTAATGGATGTAGCAACATGGTGTCCCGTACAAGGAATGCAGACAGGACGCATTTACAGTAAAGGATTTTATTGTAAAAGCAGGTAAACAGAGCACAAAACACACAGACAGGATTGGGGTTACAAAAAATAAAAAAAATAAAAAGCACAGGTGCTGCAATCGGCATTTAACCATCGAGTCCCAGAGATGCCTTAAAAGAAAAAAATGCGTTTAAAAAATGTTTTAAATTATAATAATTAAAAAAGAATATTCAATTTGTGCAGAAATAAAAATGATGAGAAGAAAAGAATGAGGCAATGACTGCATTTCTTTATTGCTTTTGTTACTAATATATAACTGAATGAAATATATATTTGCATATATAGATGTACTTACTCATTCACTCATTTGCCAAATCACTTATTCATACTATTAGGGTCATGGTGAGGATGGAACCTATCTCTGCCAACTCTGGGTGAAGATATGGTAAACCCAAAAGAGCTCACCAGACCATCTCATGGAATAGATATACCATTTTAACTTTATTGATCCACAAGAGTATATTTGGCAAAAAAACAAAGCAACTCCACTCTGTCACACGATTGCAGGCTCGGACTCCTGATCAGATTCCACCATTGAGAAGGTTCCAGGTGGTGCAGTGTTAGAGCTTCTGCATTTCCTTTCCAATGCCAAAAATCAGAGTTTTAAACAGCTCAAATGCGGAACAGCAGTGCAACATGGGAACTGTTACCTCGCTGCCATAGTACTGCCTCTACTGTCCGTGTCTGTGCTGATGGATGCCAGTTTGTTTAGATTATTGTTTAGGATCATATTCACTTGCTCCGGATCATCGCAACCAGGGCATTCATGCAGTGTAGTCTGAGGTAGGTGCCGGCCTTCCCGGGACCCTTGTAGGATTTCATGGTTCTGAGAGATTAGATTAGATTAGATTCAACTTTATTGTCTTTACACATGTATAAATACAGAGTGACGAAATGCAGTGATGAGTGAGTGAGAAAATACATTTTATACATTAAATGCACTTTAATCTGCTCAAATAAATTCTGTTTAAAATAAAAGCATCATAGTGGTGAGATTATGTTCAGTTTAAATGTGGTGAACCAGGATTTGTGAATCCGGACAAACAACAAATTTTACCTGAACTACGATACCTGTAATGCCAAATGAAAGGCATTTTTGGAATTTCGTTCCATGCACTCTGTTGTCAGATGGCTTCAGAGAGTGAAGCAATGCTCCACCCATAGAGTACACAGTGGAGATGGAGTGTTGCTGACCTCAGCTGATTGACAGGTGATGGATGGGATACTTAGAGCATCTCCTAAATCCAACTGAAACATTTCCAGAGGAAACGGATTAGGACTCGGGAAATAACTCTCCCTTCACTACCGCTGAGGTTATAGACTTCATGAAAAAAGAAGAGCCTCCTTGGTGATAGGACGCCGAGGATGAATGGAATCCAGCTCAGGGAGTTGTTGAAGAATGAGGCTTAAAAAGTTTAACTTCTGTAAAGCTTTCATGTTTTCCTTTTCTGATCGTATCTTTTTCGGTTTGAACAACATGAACCAGTTACATATTTCAGATTTTTTCATGATGTTTTGTGGAATGTATTCAAACACGACAGGGTCCTTTCTCACGTTTTTGTCGAACCTCTTAATCCTATTAGAGTTGCGGGGAGATTGGTGCCTATCTCAGCCTACACTAGGTAAAATTGGGGTACAGTTTGCCAGACCATTGCAAGACAACACACACACAACCATTCACATACACACTCACACAATTTGAAACAGCCTGTTAGCTTAATGTGCATGCACTGTAGGAGAAAACCAGTGGACCCAGAAAAAGCCTACAAAAGCACAAACTCCACAAAGAAATGCCAGAGCCCAGGAGTCGAACTTGTTAGCTGCTAACCACTATGTCATTGTGATGCACAGTACAGGATCCATGTAAAATAATAAGCAGTGGTGTTGTCAGGCCTCATAGTGGAAGAATTTGAATTCATATGCTGACTAATACGGTGTGCTACATACTTGATAAGGATGTTAGAGAGATTATCTGTCTGCAGGCCAGTGATGGTAATCACTGTGCATTTCTTCTTTGTATTCAAATATATTTTGTTAATACTGAAATTGAAGCATGCTGATTGGTCACAATTCAGATAATGGACTGTATAGTTGTTTAAATTACATTTATTATAGGCTACGGTCTATAATTTAAAAACATCATACCTTTTATAATTTGGTGTATGGGCTGACGGGGATATTTGAAAATTTTTGGACATTGTATTTTTCTTCCATTTCTGTTACAGAAAATTGTATGTGCAGACTGAAATGTATGGTCAAGATGGTTGATGAGATGAGATGTTCAGAGATTTGTGAGTGACTTTTAATAGAGTCGCTAACAAAAGTTGTTGGACACCACTGAGCTGCACTTTTTTTATCTATAATTTGTGAGGCTCTTTCCACGGTTACGGCTGCGTTAATTAATGGAATTCTGTGCAGCCATTTCACAATCAGATGTACCAATTTAAATTTAACAGTGTTACGAGATTGTATCTACAAAGATAACATTCCATTCTTTGTATGGTGCTTTCAAAACCAACGAAAACAAAGAAAGAAGCTACTGTTGCTTGTTATGAGTGTTTAACATTTTAAACTTGTTACAAATACTTTTAGTATAAGAAATATCAACATGAATTTTGTTTAGGGTGATTGAGAAAAATGTTATACTGTTGTAATTGAAACACTCTGCACAGGTTTGGTGATTTTGTACATTGTTTATTTGTCCAGCACCACTTCTTTAAATTTTTTTTAACCGTTGTCATTGAAAATGTCAACTATAAGGCAACATTTAAGTTCAGTATTCAAATTAGGGTGTATTTAAAAGCAAAATGGGAGACAACACACAGTGTTTTGTTCCATGAAAAATGTTTTTTTTAATTGAATAGAAAAAGAGATATACATTTTGTATTCTAAATTATATTCTCTAGTGGTACAAGGTATACAGCCCATTGTGCAAATTAATTCTATGTAGATTCACATTGAGGTTGGGGGGAATATATAAATCCTAATTTTCTTGACCACCTTGGCAACAATATCATGTAATTCACATATATATTAAAATATACTAAATATATTACATTAATAATTTTCTTTTGTCAATGGCATATTTTTTTTTTACAATAATTTAAATTAACAATTTCTAAAATAAGTAAATTAAGAGCAAAGGTTTTTTCCATTAGAACATAAAAATGAATTTTGTCCAAGACGACTGAGGAAAGGAAAGGAAATGATTGTGCTAAAATATTTTGGTACAGTATGCCCAAGAACAATACCTTTACTAGGATGTTGCTAAAGATGTCATTTGTTGAAGATAATTTCTTACCCTTGGAGATTGCTAAATATTACACCTGACTGTGAAATGACCGTATACCATTCCCAGCTCCTCTTGAAAAAAGTAAACACTGATGTGATTAACAAATGATAAGTGCATGACAACAAAATCTGGAACATGTCTCAGTTCTATTCTTCATGGATTGAGTTATGGATGTGTAAGGAAATGAACTTCTCGTCTGTGTGTCTATGTGCCGATGTCTAGGAGCACTCCGGAGCAGAAGACAACAAACCACACCAATGAAATCAATATGGTTTATTCAGCAACTGCTCAACAGTATGTGCTGAGCCCAAGATATTTATACTATTAGTAGGGTGTGGGTTGCGTGCGAAGGAAAAGGGAAGTGTGCCGATACTGGAACCCCCGCCCTTGTTACACAACTGTGTTTTCAGTTGGGCTTAGCCATAAAAGGAAATGCTTACAGAGTATCAGGCAAGTGTTTGCGTGTCAGATAAGACAGAAGAGGAAGTGCTTTGGAACATTAGGTTACATGAGTTCAGAGAGTGCAGTTGTACACAAAATCGTTCTTACAATCCCCTCTTTTATACTTAATATAATATAAGTATAATAACCATGCACCCAGATATATTACAGAGAGGTTAATTGGCCCGGGGAGGGTTTTAACGATGCACTCATTTAATAATGGGCACTGACACTAGTAGGCAGAATGTGACAAACATAGCATGATTCATTAGTCTGTTGTTTAGCAGTCCAGTTGGCAAATTGCCAGAATGTGTTGTCGTGTGGAAACGCTTGTGCGGGTAGCCCTGCCCCAAGTGTGATGAGGGGGATGAGTAGAATAGCCATACTGGTCACTGGCTATGTTCTCCATTTCCTTTGTCGGGCAGTTATTGGAAGGCAGGCTGATGTGCTAATGGTGGGGTGCTTCTTCGTGGGGCTTCCACAGGACTCAGTGACCATCCCCTCTTTGTGAGTCAGCCGATACCGGAATTCTCCAGATGCTGGAAGAGGTGATCCCTGAAACGGCCATCAGCTATTGTCGTGGCAGATCACTGAAACACAAAACGTGTTAGGTATTCACATCACTGATAACAATTAATTGGGAGCCTTCTTCAACCATCCGGCATGGATCCATTGTGGAAAGAGATCCGTTAGCACAGCCGTGTGAGTCACAGCAACCACCTCTGGGGCTCACTGTAGGGTGCTTCCCCCAAGGGAGTTTTTAATTTCTCAAGTTTTTTACCAGGACCCGATCCCCAACCATGAAGGGGTGTGTGTTTTCTGTTGGAATGGATGGCTTTCTTGAATTGACATGTGTCCAAAATTCATTCAGGGCCCTGAGGAGACCCGCAGAGTGCTCACTGAGGTGCACATCGAAGTCGCTTGTTCCCACAGCCTGCATTCCTCGGCGCCAACGTATGGGAAATGGCCGCCTCATGACTAGTTCATACGCCGAGAGGTAGTCGAGGGCAATTTGTGATGTCATGCGCATATCAGCCAGCACTACAGGCAAGACATGCAGCCAATTTTTGGAACCGGTAGCCTGCATGGCTTTTCGGATTTTGTGTTTAATCGTGCGGGTTGCTCTTTCCACGAACCCGGAGGATTGCGGCTGATATGGGATGTGCAGGTGCCAATTGATCGTCAGTTCCTTGCACAGCAACTGGGTTACCTTGGCTGTGAAGAGTGTTCCCCTACCTAAATCGATTCCTATCGGGAGACTGTACCGCGGGATGATCTCGCCTGTCAATTTTGACACCACCGTTTGAGCATCTTCCCTGGCGCAGGGAAAGCTTCCACCCACCATGAAAATTTGTCAATCATGACCAAAAGGTATTTGAATGGGCCTTGTTTCCGCATGTGAGTGAAATCAACCTGCCATTCTTGGAAATGTGTGTCTGGTGTAGGAAGGTGTTGGTGAACCATGCCGGGTTTAGATATGTTGCTTTGGGCACACATTGATCCAAAATATTGTGTACGTCTGTGTGCAAGTTATTGATAGAGAATATTTTGTCCATATCCACCACTACCCCTCTTCGGCCACAATGAGTGGGACCATGGAATTCGTGGACGAGGAAAGGGAGACAGTGATGTGGTAGACAGAGATGGCCCCACGCATCAGTCCAGAGACCATCCGTTTCCCGTGCCTGTTGGGAGTCCCAATACTGATTGTCTGAAACGGAGGCAGAGGATTGCATGGTTTTCAGATCCATGTCAGGTAAGACAGCATTGACCATATGACTGACTGAGACAAGAGTCACGTTGAGAAAAGGAGGAGGAGGACAAGAGGCCACGGCATGTTTGGCTACCCGGTCAGCTAAGGAATTTCCCCTTACTTCGGAGGAGTCCCCCGTGCAATGTGCATGCGTTTTGACTATAGCCAATGTTCTGGGCAGATAACACGCCGTGCTTAGGTCCTGAACAAGGGACGAATGGGATATGGGTTTCCCGTCTGCTGCAGTAAAGCCACGTGATTGCCAGATGCATCCAAAGTCATGTGCCATGCAAAAAGCATAACGAGAGTCGATGATAGTGACATCCGTGTCCTGAGCTAAAATGCATGCGTGGGTGAAGGCAAACAATTCGGCAGCTTGTGCTGACAAGAAAGGAAGAGAATGGGCCTCAACAGTCTCGTCTGGCAAGCGGCACACAGCATATCCACAGAGGAACACGCCGTCAGAGGGTTTAGAACAAGAACCATTGACAAACAGGGAATCACCAGATGAGAGAGGAGTAGAGCGCAGATCATTACGAATACTGGTGTCTTGCACAATAGTGGATAGACAGACATGTGAGTCAGAAGGATTGCAATCATCCTGGGCATTTAGTAAGCGTTGCAGAGCGTGAGCGATAGAGTCAAGAGAAGAGGTAGGCTTAATTGTAAGGTTTTCAGTGGCCAATAGAATGGTCTCATACCCAGAGCGGCACTGGGAAGACATATGTTGTGTGTTCAGATTTGCGGAGAACCTGAGGGACCTGATGGGACGTGTGTAGGATGAGAGGGTGTGAAAGAATGATTTTTTTTCCGCGTCTGAAACCATCAGTGCACAGGCGGCCTCAGCCCGTAGACAGGCAGGTAAACCTTGTGCCACAGTGTCGAGAGTTTTGGAGAGAAATGCGCAAGGTCTCATACCTCCCCCATGCCCTTTGCCAGTACTCCTGAAGCAGTTCCAGCCTGATGAGAGACATAGAGATGGAATGGCAGTTCATAGTTAGGGAGGCCCACAGCAGGAGCAGCACAGAGGGCCTGTTTGAGTGCTGCAAAGGCGGACATCATCTCTTCATTCCAGACCAATGGCTGGGAAAGAGGATCATTGTGGTGCAGTGCAGAGCGGAGACACTTGTCATAGACGGAACAGTCAGGGATCCATTGTCTGCAATAATTAATGAGTCCAAGAAACGCCATCAGAGCGTGCTTCGTGGCCAGAAGATGAGTGTCCATAATGACCTTGATGCGGTCCTGGGTAAGTCTCCAAGAGCCCTGAGAGAGTTCATACCCAAGATAACAGACAGTTGGCTGACAGTATTGCAGTTTTTGCGTGCTACCTTGAAACCCTTGGTCGCCAGCAGCTATAGGAGGGCATATGTCACCTCCTGGCAGAGGGTCCGGCTCTCAGTGGACACCAGCAGATCATCCGCGTATTGAAGGACAACGGAGCCAGGGGGAAGGCACAGGTCATCAAGCGTGCTTCTGACCACGGCAGCAAAGACCATGGGACAGTCAATGAAACCTTGTGGCAGCCATGTCCAAGTGTACTGCCAGCTCCTGTGAGTGAAGGCGAACAGAGGCTGGGTGCGCGGTTCGACCGGTACACTGAAAAAGGCAGAACAGATATCAATAACAGAAAAGTGTGTGTGTTGATGTGGGATGGAGGCCATAACAGTGGGGACGTCCGGGACCAATGGGGCCATGGGAATGATTAATTCATTAATCTTTCTGAGATCCTGAGTAAATCTCCAGGAACCATCAGGCTTGGGCACGGGATTGACGGGTGTATTGTAGGGACTTCTACATGGAACCACAATGCCCTGCTGTAAAAGAGAGGAGAGAACAGAATCAATTCCCATCATTTTGGTTGGGGAGAGAGCATATTGTTTGATGTACACTGGAGCGAGATGTTTGACAGTGGCCTCATAAGGCGCGCAGGTGACACAGCCTACATCATTCTTGTGCTCAGCCCACAGAGAGGTTGGGAGAGAATCTAAAGAAGAAGAAATAGAGACAGACACACAGGCAGAGTTATAGAGGTTGTGAGGCACCCTAGAGCTGGATAACTCCGCAAAATCCGGAGGTGAGTTATCAGCAGTTTGTACCGTCATGTCCGAACCACTGAAGGAGATGCAGAGACCAAAAAGGCTCATGAGATCACGGCCTAGGAGGTTGAAAGGACATTCAGGCATACATAAAAAAGAATGAGAAAAGCAGAGCGAGAGGTCAGAAGGACATGACACAGGCAGAGGCTGGGTAAGAATGGAAGCGAAAGGAACCCCATCACTTCCCACAGAGTTAGCAGACCGTGAAGAAAGGGGCCCCTCATACTACCTTCCCATGGAGGACATGGTAGCCCCTGTGTCCAATAGAAATGGATCGTCCCGTCCTGCTACGGTTAAAATCATAACAGGGAGATATTCATTCTCAGGGGAATGGAAGGAGAGGTGTAATATAGAAACGGTCAAGGGGTCCATGTTCTGCGGGTACCCCTATTATTGTGACTGGTGGGGGACCTGTCCACCGTTATGAGGGCCACGGTAAGTCTCTACTGCCTGCTCCCGATACTGTGGTTCTCATGAGACGTTCTCGATGCTCCAACCCTGGCCTTGTTCATCTCGCTGCCTCTTATGACATTCCCTCATCCAATGACCGTCTTTCCTGCAATAATGACACTTGCCTTTCTTTCTTCGCGGTTGGCCCCCCGTGGGACCACTATATCCCCCTCCTGCTCGTCCCCGATCTGAAGCCTGATACGGAGCGACGGACAAGCAGGCCTTACTGGGTTTGGTCTCCAGAAGACCATCTCCTTCCAACGTATGTAACTTCTCTCCGGCATCGTGAACGGTCAGGTTGTTTCTATCGCACCAGTGGTGTTTTAACACACCCTGGGCGTCGGAGCGGCAGTTGGCCAGGAACGTTGATAAAAACAGGGGGTTGTGGTTTTGGTTGTCTAAATCCAGTCCCCCCATGTGCTTCCACGTTTCACTGAAACAGGTCCAGAACACTGAAGCGGGCTCATTTCTGTCCTGTTTGCAGTTAGTAACTTGAGAAAGATCACAATTCGCCGCCTTGAGAGAGAGAAGATACTGGGTTAGTTCCTTACGCAGTGTTGTAAGCGCATTCAGATTGTCCCTCCAGAAGAGGGTGGAAATTGTGCGTCGGACCTGTCGCGTATTCTGGCCTTGTTGGGCGTCCGCCTCCACCTTTTCCTATGTGTTAGTTACCTTGTCATTATCAGGGTGCAGCACGGGGACACCTGCGAGGAGGCGATCTTCGTCATAGGATTCCCCTAGCTTGCTTTGGAGGATGAAATGATAGTCCGCTCCCGTTAGCTGACAGTGTCGGGACGCTTTGATCAGCATGTCTATGAAAGGGAGGGGCTTCTCTGGAGAGGGAAGCAAACTGATAATGTCTTTTAGGGCAGAAGGTGACGGGGGAATTATATCAATACCATCGCTCTTAGCTACCCATACGCAGGCAGTGTTAAGAGGCGGGGTAGGACGCGATCCAGCATCCGGTCCTACATTGTTTGGATTGTTCCAATTGGCATCCCCTTCCTCAATTTCATCACTGCTGTCGCCCTCGTTATCAGCTTTATTCATGGGCCCCTTATGGGGTTGGGGTTTAGGCTGCTGAGTGTCTTTCGTCTGGGCCCCTAGATCTGTCCCCGGCCCTACAGAAACCGTCATAGCTGCCAGTGGCGCGGTTGGCATGTTTTGCGGGGTAAGGGGTAGAAGCGCCTGTTTTTCTTTTTCCCTCGTCGGTATATGGAGGGGGATCAGTAGGAGATTCACGAGGAGAACTACTATTAGTGCAACATGGTGCCTTGGGCTTAGGTTTAGGACGAGGGATCGTTTTTAAGACGGGCTTACGGGTATATATTTTCTTATACTGGTCCCATATCTTTTTCATGTCATACCATTTCTTATAACCTTCCCACATGTATGCATAATCCCATTACCCGCTCCATCATAAATCATCCGGTAAGCGGAGGCCAGATATCCTGGGTCGTATGTCCCAGACCAAGGGTAGGGTGGGACCTGTGGATTAGCCTCAGTCCATCCTGCTACATTCTCCAGTCAAGGGTAGACGTAGTATGTTAAGTTACAATGCTGCATCCAATCTTTCGGGAGCCTCATGCGGCTCAGGCTTAGGGAACGAACCCCCCATGGTTTAAGTATTTATTTGACAAAGACACGGTAGACGCAGAGGAGAGGACAATAACCTCAATATGTATAGCGTGCTCTGCCCAGTGCCAATACTGGGGATTAACTGGCCCTCCGAGAGGGGCTTAACGTTCAGTAATACTGCCAACAAGGTAGTCAATCAAATCGTGTCTTACCTGATCAGGAGTATCACGTCGGGGTCACCAAATTGTAAGGAAATTAACTTCTCCCGGCTCATCTGTGTGTCTATGTGCCGATGTCTAGGAGCACTCCGGAGCAGAAGACAACAAACCACACAATTGAAATCAATCTGGTTTATTCAGCAACTGCTCAACAGTATACGCTGAGTCCAAGACATTTATACTCTTAATAGGGCGTGGGTTGCTTGCGAAGGAAAAGGGAAGTGTGCCGATACTGGAACCCCCGCCTTTGTTACACAACTGTGTTTTCAGTTGGGCTTAGCCATAAAAGGAAATGCTTACAGAGTATCGGGCAAGTGTTTGCGTGTCAGATAAGATAGAAGAGGAAGTGCTTTGGAACATTGGGTTACATGAGTTCAGAGAGTACAGTTGTACACAAAATCGTTCTTACAGGATGTTTCTCACATTCACAGTGGTGTTTTTCGATAGTCCCAGTTTGATTAATTCCTGCTGAAGCTGAAAACAATGAGATATTTATATAAATCCTATAAGTACTGTAAAATTATTTTTCATTCAAACAAGCCACATCAAATATAAATCTATCCTCCTTCATTTCAGACAAAAATACTGCTTTTGCTTCAAAGAACTGTTATACATGATCTCAAAAAGAAACATTATGACTGCTGCAACTAATTCTTTGTTCAGGAATATTATTTCAGAATCTGTCTGCTGAAGATTAAAGAAGACATTATATCGGGGAGGTTTACTCACTTCCATCAGCACGAGTCCTTCAATCTGAGAGTTTAACAGATTTGCATTGGCCGTGATTTTCATTTGCATTCCCATCACAGCAGCTGCAAAAAAGATTAAATTACAGCCAATAAAGTGAAAATTTAAACAATTTTATTAAAGGCATATACATTTAAAATTAACATTTGCTTAATTAGGAATTCCAATGTAAAATAAAAACAATAGGATAAAATATAATTTTATTAAGAGAGTTGTGTTATTGCTTACCTGGAGTGAATGCTGTGAGAGCACAAGAAAAACACAGTGAAAGGATGAAAACACTTCTAATACTTTATTAAGGTAGAAACATTACAACTTCCAACATTCATTTAATGTACAGATAATGCTTAATTATATTTTTGTGAAATAAAGTGAAAATTCATATGTTTTTATTTAAAATATTTACATGTAAAATTAAAATTTACTTAATTACCTAAGAATTTTAATGTAAAATAAAAGAGATATTTCCAATATTTTTTAATAAATAACAACATTTCTGCTTACCTGGAGTGAATGTTGTGAGAGCACAAGGAAAACACAGTTAAAGGATCAAAACACATCTAATAATCTATTAAGATAAATCTATTCCAGGGAGAAACATTACGAATGCCAACATTCATTTAATGTATAACTGATGCTAAATTATATATTTTTATTAGTGTTATTTGTAATCTAATTACCCAGAACAGAGATAAACTCACCAGTGTAGCAGATAAAAGGTAAACTGGCCAAACAGTTTTCATCTGTCAATCGTCCTGAACGATCCACAGATGTACAGTGTTGATTTCCATGTTCTCCAGGTGAATTCCTACCATTATCTGGTTCTGGTGTTGGTTCCGGACTCGCTGGTCTCCAGTATGTAAAGGTTGAGTTGCTATGATCGGACCATAATCGGTTTCTCTATAGACCTATCCAAATATCATAGCCATTCATGATGCTCAGAATCTGCTGAAGTTCAGTTTCATTCCTCACACTGACCAGGTCTGTGTAGTTATCTCTGCAAAACCTTGAGCTTCTTCCCAAGTCTTTCCATCATTAATCAACAAGTAAGTGTTGTTCAGAGCTAAGGTTGAGAGTATTGGTATAGAAAGTCACATTTTCCTACAGACACCAGTTGTATTATAATTAATCTATGACTATTATTTCGTCAAGAGAGAATTAAGGTCTAACCGCTAACTAAATGGTTCTACATCAGGACAGAGTGGATCATTCTTACTGTTATAACAAACAAATGACTTTCTGTCAGTACAACTGTTGTCAAACCATTCCCCTTTATTTTTCATGGACACACACACATCTCTTTTCTATTGTAGTTATCAGGTTGCTGTTCCCACCCTCTGAAATCGGTCTCTCCCCCCCTGGTAGAAAACATCATCATCCAGAGACCATTTCCAGCTATCCAGATCCATGTGCAGTCCGATCCAGGCTAAACCTGAGTAGCTGCCATTTACTGTGTTAAGGAGTGTGTTCATTTCCTCCATGCTATCAATGGTAGCCAGTTCAGTGTAATTTTTCTCAGCTGTATCTCTGTGCTTCAGTCCAGGTCTTATTCTCATTAACAAAGTGATACTGACGAGAGGATGTTGAGGAATTTGCTAGTGAGAGACAACAAGGATTAGTTATAATGTACACTCAGTATTTAAGACAGAATATCTGCATTTTCAACCTGATCATAAAACACCATGCAGTTTATATTCAAAAGTGCTATTATTAGTTTTATTTATGACATAAGGGAAGTCTACTCACTACTGTAACAGAGGAAGGGAAAAGTTTCAGCACAGTTTTCATCTGTCCAGTTCCCAGTATAATTATTATAATCATTATTAAATGACACGGTAGTACAGTATTCATTCTGTCCATAATTATCTGGTTGTACAGGTTTCCAGTTGCTGAAAAGGGATATGCTTTGATTTGACCAAGACTTATTTCTGTACAGGCCAATCCAAAAAGTGTTATAGTAATAATAATAGCCATAATAATAGTAATAATGATAATTATCATCTGTTGATTATCTGATCTTCTGGCTCTCAGTCTGGTTCCTCGCACTGGTCAGGTCTGTGTAATGCTCTCTGCAGTATCTCTGAGCTTCAGTCCAGTTAATGTACTGATAAACTGGAATATATCTTTCACTGGCATTCAATTTGCCTAAAACATACAGAATTATCATCAATATTTTATACACACACACACACACACACACACACACACACACAATATTATATACGGTATATATTAGATGCTTTTAAAGACAAGCATCATGTAGCATTAACATACAGTGGGTCTGTATTTACTCAGAGAAATTTATAACAATGAAACCAAGGACATACAAGCAACAAAATCTGAATTTTTAAAAAAGGGCGTTTCTTTTCTGTACCTACTGTAACTTCTATACTCACCATCAAAGCAAATTAACAGAAGTTCCATGCAACAAGAGGATGCCCCCCAGTATGTCCTGTAACCTGTTAAAATACACATATTTTGTTCACCTCAATACCCTGGTTTGGATTTATACCAGTTTCTAAAGCTCCTCTGTCCCTCCTTGTAGAATGTACTGTCATCCAGAGACCAATTCCAGCTGTTTAAAATCATCATACAATCCAATCCAGTCTAAACCTGAGTAGCCATTCCCTGTGTTAAGGAGAGTGTTCACTTCCTCCATGTTATCAATGGTAGCCAGGTCAGTGTAATTCTCTCGGCAGTATCTCTGTGCTTCAGTCCAGATCTTCTTCTCACTAACAAAGTGATAGTGATGGAGTGTACATGACGATCCTGTGCAGGTGTCTTTAAAAAACAAAATAACAATACAATTTTTTTCAGATATACAAAATATTTCAAGGAATTATTGTTGTAAATAGTCAAGGTGTCACAATTCAGACAGACTAGGCAGGACCCAAATGCAGGACCACAGGTGTCTGAGTGGAGGTGAGGAAAATGAGACATTTGTGAGCTTCCAGGAAGCAGAAAATCAGAAGGCAGACACAAGATCAAGACACTGGAGGCAGGCTGGTAGAACTAGCTTGGGCAGGGCTGGCAGGTAAACAGACAAGTAGAGTGATCTTGGAGCAGATGGATTTACAGGTAGTGACAACATCAATGAACCAACACTGGGGAGATGGTTTGCTGAAGTGTATATATGTAAATAAATAAATAAGTGTAGATGAGGAATAGGTGTGTGGAGATAATTGGGAGCGGGGGAGGAGGAAAGCCATGCCTGTCAGCCTGGAGAGCCATGGAAAAACACAGGAAAACAAAACCCAGTACAGCTCCCATTGTGGTAAAACCTGCTGAATCATGACAGTACCCACCCCCAAATGAGCACCTCCTTGCGGACCACAGGCTTGCCAAGATTGTCCCGATAGAAATCAGAGATTAGGGAGGGATCTCAAATGAGTTTACAGGAAACCCAAGAGTGCTCGTCAGGACTGCTTTCTTCCCAATCCACTAGGTATTGAAAGCCTCGGCATCAAACCTTCAGTAGGCATCTGACTGTGTAGGCAGGATGAGGGTAGTCTATGAGGTGGGCAAGAGGCTGGAGGGTGCAGAGGGATGGAGGACACTGGTTTAAGTTGAGAAACATGAAAAGTGGGATGGATCCTCATGGATCCTCACAACAGAAGGGTTAGTAATCTTAACCAATTTAAATTGCCCAATGTACCTTGATGAGGGCTTTTGTGACTCTGTGTCTGTAGGGGAATGTTCTTGGTAGACAGCCACACCTGCTGACCAGAATGGAATTGTGGCACTGGGACCCGACGCTGATTACCCAGATGTTGGTTGCTAGATGTGGAATCAAGCAAGGCTGAGCTGACCTTCTTCCAGACTCTTCTGGGCTGCAAAAGATGAGATCACTTGAGGTGCACTAAAGTGGTGTCATACTTGTGGCGGTGCTGTCGAGGGAGTTGTGCATATACTTGAGCTAGGCCAGGAAAGTACTCCATGAGGAAGGATTGTGAGCAATGATACAATGGAGGGTGGCTTTGAGCTCATGAGTTCTGTTGGACTGGCCATTGGAGAGTATGATCCTGAAGAGAGGCTCACCGACACACCCAGTGCCTGGCAGAAGGCTTTCCACATTTGCAAAGTAAACTGGGGCCCCCAATCTGAAACAATGTCACTGGGGATGCCGTGAAAGTGAACAATGTGTTGATCCAGGAGGTCCACAGTTTCTTTTTGGCACAAGTCAGTTTAGGCAGGGCAATAAAGTGAATGCATTTGGAAAAACAGTCCATAATGGTGAGAATGGTGTTGTTACCTTGTGGGGGGGGGCAATGACAAAGTCAAGAGTGATGTGGGATCACGGATGTCCAGGGACTGGTGGATCATGTAACAACCCAGATGAAGCTTGAGATGAGGACCTGTTCCTGGGCCAGACAGAACAGGTATCTGGTCCCATTGTGGGCTACCAGCAGTGGTATTTGGGGAGGGTGAGTGTCCAACATGAGCCTGGGTGGCAGGAGAACTGGGATGCACAGCATTAGGCAGAAAGAGATGACCAAGGGGTCCAGTTCCAGGGTCAGGTTGAGTCCTCTGGGCTTGGTGGATGACTGACTTGATCACCCAAGAGACCATTGCTAAGATGCAAGCCTTGGGGACAATAGTCACTAGAGAGGGCAGGGAGTCCCTGGGGAAGAACCGGAAGGAAAGGGCATTGGGCTTAACATTCTGTGTCCGTGGCTGGTAGGTAATTGAAAGGTTAAATCAGCCTAAAAATAGATCCCATCTGGCTTGGCAGGAGTTGAGACACTTGGATGATTGAATATAGGCCAGGTTCTTGTGGTCAGTCCAGACTAGAAATGGTTGTTCGGAGCCTTCCAGCCGGTGGTGCCATTCCTCCAGGGCCAGCCTAATAGCCAACAGCTCATGATTGCCCACACCATAGTGTTCTGCTGAGGTCAGGCATCAGGAGGAGAATGCACAGGTGTGAAGCAAAAAAAAAAAAAATCAAAATCTCATCAATATATACAAAAACAAAACAATTTCGAAGAACATCATTCATGAACGCTTGAAACACTGCTGGGGCATTGGCTAGTCTGAAAGGGAGAACTAAGTATTCAAAGAGACCCAGTGGTGTACTGAAGGCTGTTTTCCACTCATCACATTCGTGTACACGAATGAGGTGGTAAGCATTCCACAGATCCAGCTTGGTGAATACCCTTGCTCCATGCAGTGGTTCAAAGGTGGAGCTGATCAGATGGAGAGGATACTTGTTTTGAACAGTGATACTATTGGGAATATTCCCGGTAGTCAGCGGACATCACCAGCATTGAGACCATGTTGCTCAAGTTGCAGCTACACTGGGAGGGCATGTCTCCATAATGAATGACCATTGTATGCCCAAGATAGCCCTGTATGATGAATTTTCCACTGGCCACCGTGACAGAGGGACACCGAAGAAGTGCTACAAGGACTCCCTCAAGAAGTCCCTCAGTGACTGCAACATTGACCCCTGCCAGTGGTTGACACCACTGAGGGGCAGGGACAAGGCACGCTGTTTTCTGAAAACCTCCCCCAGGTCATGGTATAATGGCAGGGATGGAGGACAAATCTGGAGGCAACACCTCCTTGGGTTGAGAAGTGGTTCCCGGAGGGTTGGCGGAGCATCGACAGGAAGCATAGCAGAACGTACTCCACTTTACAATCTGGCCCTGGGTCCGGTCAGGCTGTGGATTGTGTTTGCAGAGCCAGGAGAGGCCAAGGATTAGTGGGAAGTGCGAAGATGGGAACAGCTAGGGCTGGAACATCTCCCGATGGTTACCGCCAAAAAGCATCTCCAGGGGTGCGATGTGATGAGTCACCCAAGCCAAGTGACTCCCATTAAGGGAGCTGGTTTCTAAAGCTGTGGGAAAGAGCTCAGAGGTAATCCCCAGATTTTCCACAAGAGCTGTATCAATCAAACTCTCATCTGCTCCAGAGTCCACAAAGGCCAGGAGAGAGAATGGCTGGCCTCACGCAGATAGTGGACCTCAGCTCCATGTGGTGTTGGAGATTAGGACAGGAGAGGGACTCACTAGCACCCCTTCAAAAGCTAGTGAGTCTGGCTTTTTCGTCATAGGGGCAAACAGCTAGGATGTGACACTTTCATAGTAAAAACAAAGATCAGCTTAAATCTGTCACTGTCTCTCCAGATGGTTCTTCCCAGGGAGTGGGAGGAGTGGCACCTCAGGGTAAGTTGGACCTGATGTTGCTGAAGCTGCGGGGAGCTTCTTAACTGAGGGGTGGTGCAGGGTGGAGGTATGCTGAGGTGTGGAATGCCCATGGTCTTTCCTCAGCCTTTCTAGCCGGTGTTCCCAAAGAAGAATGTCAGGTGAATTGTCAGGCCAATGAGCTCATTGAGGCTGGCGCACCCTCCCAAGCCACCAGCATGTCCATAATTTCACTGTTCCGGCGCTTCATCTCGGTGGTGAACTCTGTGTAGGTCTGCCCAGCACACAATGGATGCTCCCAGTGAGCCCTACCCCATGTCTATGACCAACCAGTGAGAAGGGTGAGCATGTGGACCATCCAGGAACAGTGTGAAGGGTAGGAGGAGGACTGGAATTTGAACACCAGGGAAAACAGATGAAGGAAGGTGCCGCAGGTACCCAAATCACTGTCATAACAGTTAGGCGGTGGAACTTGAGGGTCTCTGAAGGAGGCTGTTGGAGAAGAGGAGCATGAGGCATGGTACTGGCCGCAGATGGTTGTGGAGGAGCTGGAAGAGGAATACAGGCTCAGCCCTCAGTTCTGAACAGGATACCCTCTAAATCTTCAAAACAATCTGTAAGCTACTGTAATTCCTGCTCACATCGATCAAGAAGTACTCCCTGCTGGCTCATGGATGGCTTGGGTACATGTGCGCTGGGTCCATGTTCTGTTCGGTTGGGAGATGATTTACTAAGGTATAAATAGGAATGTAGATAAGGAACAGGTGTGGAAATAATTGGGAGTGAGGGAGGAGGCAAGACCACACCTCTCAACCCAGAAAACCTGGAAAAACACAGGAAAACAGCTCCCCTAGTGGTAAAACATGCAGAATCATGACAAAAGGAAACAAACAAAAAAGTGGTCATGAAATTGAATTGTTTGGATGTGTATCAAACACAATCCATCCAAAGTCAAGAGATTTTATAGAAAAGAGATAGTCTTTGATATTATAAAATTATTTCCTTATTTTTTTTATTATTAACTATTCATTGAATGTCTTGATATGGAGCACATGAGTTATGCAGGGTGATATGGTGGTGTTGTGTTTAGCACATCCAGCTCACAAAAAAGAAGGCCCTGTTTTCAAGTCCCGGCATTTCCGGAGTGGAGTTTACATGTTTTCTCTGCGCTTCTGTGGGCTTCATCTGGGTACTCCAGCTCCAGCCTCCTTGTGATCCTGATAGCTTTAAGTGGTTGAGCAAATGAATGAGTAAGAAAGACAGTATATAACAGAGATGTATGATTTGAGTATTTCTAGTTCTATATATTTTAAATATTTATATTAGTAAAAAATTAAATCAAAATCAGAAACAGATGCACTGTTGTGAATTCATAATAACTTAAAAAAATTGGCTGAACTTTATGGGAATGGATATGAAATAATGAAAAAATTTGTACTATAAAAATATATCAAACTACTACTACTACTATTACTACTACTACTACTACTACTACTACTACTACTACTAATAATAATAATAATAATATTGGCAATAATATTTTTGACAATATTTGTAC
>JAQNCB010000011.1:12249288-12264469 GCA_030068295.1 Euristhmus nudiceps | reverse complement strand
GGGTCTTTGGAACTGGGACCAGACAGGAAGTTTTCCACAGTTCAGGCACCCTCCCCAGCCTCAGGCTCAGGTTGAAGGTTTAAGATTTCAGTGTTTTTTTTTTTCCATGATCCCATGCATGGATCACCTTCAAAATGTAATGGGTTCTTTCCTGGCCCAGGCCCCACCCTGTCACCAAGTTTGATGAAAATCAGATTAGTAGTTATTGCGTAATCCTACTAACATTAAAAAAATATCGTTGAATAACTGAAGGCTTGTTTAAAAGCATTTAATGAATTCCTTGACGTCGATTCTGATCTGGATCTGCTCCAAAATGATACAGGCTCTTGCCAGGCCAATCGCCCATCCCTCCACCAAGTTTGGTGAAAATCGGTTCAGTAGTTCTTGCATAATCCTGTTAGAAGACAAGCAGATAAGGAGAAGTTGGTAAGCGGTGGAGGTAATAAAAACTCGCTAAACATGCTGTTGTAGATTTCCATCTTTACCTCTGTTCCTGACACTGTTTCCTACTAACCTACTTACATACATGGGGCTGGTGGCGTAGCGGTTCGAGTGCTGGACTCATGATCAAGAAGGCATGGGTTCCCAGAGATACCCCCACCATGCTAGGACCTCTGGGCGAGGTATGAGCCGCAAGTGTGCCTCTGTTCACCCAGCAGTATAAATGGGTTCCAGTAAAAATACTGGGAAGGGAACCAGTGATGGACCAGCGTCCCATCCAGGAGGAGTTGAACTCCTAGTCGCTTCACGCTACAGAAACCAGGGATAAGCACCGGCACTGATGAGCCTCTGGGCTCGGGTGTAAAAGCCCAACAGACTTTACCTTACTTAATGTCTATACAAATATTGACATGAACCTGTGTAATACAATATCGCTCCTAGAAAAGCACTATACACGTGTAGACAAGCCAATAAATGATGTTTTAGTTATCTGGTGAATCTTTCATTATAATTCATCTGTTTAGTCGAGGTCAGGCCCAGATGTCTCAGTAGGGTTCGTATTGAGTGTTGTTCTATTGCACGGTGTACTCCACTTTCTCTTTACTGTCTCAGAAATTAGTAGGTAGTGATATGACCCTCCAGTCCCTGTACACTCAATATGATAGATTTTCTACAGGTGCAGTTTTGATCCATAAGGTGCACACAATGTCAGCGGAGCCTCAAATGTGCAGTAGAACAAGTCCTTACGGTCCAATTATGTGCCTTAATGACTCCTTTTACAATTATGTTTCTTTTACTAAAGCACAAAAGACATATTCTCAACGGAGCCACCCTTATAACAAATGACGGCGCTTTAAAACCAGAATCCAGGCTTTTTCTTCTGTATGTCGTACTCGGGTTTATTAGACAATGTGCCAGTAAGAGTGGAACGGCACCAGGAGACATAATGGATGTAATTAATAGTCAGTCACTCATTAACCGAACCACTTAATTCTATCAGGGTTGCGGAGAAGCTGGTGCCTACTGTATTTCAGCCAACACTGTGAGAAGGTCGGGTACACCCTGAACAGGTTGCCAGGCCATCACAAGGACACACGCACCCACAGTCAGCCAGTTAGCCTAATGAGTATGTCTTTGGACTGTGGGAGGAAACCGGAGTACCCGGATGAAACCCACACACATACAGGAAGGAAGTACGTGCAAACCCCACACAGTAATGCCCAAGCCCTGGACGCTTTTTGCTGTAAGTTGAACGTGCTAATCAAAAAAAATGCCAACATGCCACCAATTACGGTAATAATTAATACTGGGCGAAATATTGGGATGATTCATTCCATCATTGATTCATTTTCTGAACCAATTAATCCTAATTAGGGTCACGGGGAGGCTGGCGCCCATCTCAGCCGACTCCGGGCGAGGGCAGAGGACACCCTGGACAGCTCGCGAGGCCATCGCGGGGCAGAAACACGCAGCTACTCTTGACGAAAGTCAGCAATGGTTCTTTTACAGACATGGCCGACCTTCGGTAACCCAGTTAGCTGCACCTGGGGGGCAGCGGTGACAATCCGGTGACAGTGGAGCTTGAACCCCCAACCCTGGGATCAGCAATCCAGCACCTTAGCACCGGGCCACCACTGCCCTATATTGGTAAAATTTTCCTGTTTATTTTATTTGCAACACGAATTCTGTCATCTCGGAATCCTGTCCCCGAAGGGAACCATCGCAGACGTCACGGACAAAGTGACAAGCTCTTCATTTTGGCAATTTATCCGGTTTATTTCACGTGTCACGCCGAACACACTGGGCCGATCGCTTTCCGACGATCTCCCCCTCCAGAAAACATTTCATTCAGAAAGATCAGAGAGATTAAATCATCCTGAATGATGCGTTCGCCCGCCGAGTACAAGTCGCTGATGGATGGAAGCCGGCGTTGGTGAAGAAGAGAAGATTGGCGACTTGATCTACAGATCTGTGCTGCCTGATTTTTCTTTATTAGCCTAGAGAGGATTTCCATGAGAGAGTCACAAGGGCATATAAATGTGTCTGCGGGAGGCATGCTGGGAAAAGTGGATCATATTATTTGTTGCCAGTGGAATTTAAGGAGTTTATGCAAGTAGTTAAGCTCCTGAAATGAGAAATAAGTTATACCCAACGCTGGTGTGTGGATGGGTGTGTGTGTGTGTGTGAGAGTGTGTGTGGGCCAATTGAGGATAAAAGGCCACCATTCAATTAGTCTTTTATTACCGCTTCTGGGTCTGTGAGTACGACATTTTCCCTTATTATTCTGCAGCATGCTACCCATACACCTTTCCATACAGACCAGACAACACTCCGATTACTACATGCACTTATAACAAATACAAGTCGAAGACTTCTCAGCCTGTGAAGGTGGCTGCATTCCAAAGGTAATATTGGGAGTAGGTTACTGCTCTCCAGTCTGGAATTTGTGGTTAAAAATCCAGACAGCTTCTTCTCGGTCTTATCACAGCCAGAGGCTCTGGATGCCTCTGAGTTCCACCAACACACTCACCACTCTATCTTTATCTCAAGGTCAGAGGGATTGAATGAACAATCTGCAGCTTCGGTACTTTAATTATAGACCCCCTAGGACATCAGGAAGTGTGCATAACAATACTGGATCACCATGAACAATCGACTGACTGCTGGCCAGCTGAGATGGCAGTGGTAGACGGTATGATTGTGCCACTGATCGTAAAACCCTTGTCTATATGACATGATGCTCTACGAAGCTATTCTTAGATTGTGGCCTATGCGATGGATATATTTTATTCATTCACTCATTCTTGCATTTTCAGTAACATGGTCAAGGTCACATTGGATCCCATGTGGCCGCTTTGGGAACTCTGGGTAGGAGGTGGGAATCCACTCCGGATCAGACAGACAACGTGAAGTTTATCACAGAGTTCTGTACACATATATTCACACCTGGGGCACTTTATATTTGTCCAATCAAACTCCTGGGTGTTGATATGACCTTGGAGGAAACTATAGAACCCAGAGGAAATTTTAGACAAGTTGAATTTCAGAGCGGTGAGGCATCAACACTCAACAGATTAATGTGGTTATTACACTACAAAAATCCAAGCAGTGCAATTAGTAATCAGAAAATTGGTCGCCAGAGAAAACTAGCCGGCGCTACCAATCAGTATTGGTTGTTGTTACTACTCACGCTGCCATTTGCTGAACCTCTTTTTCCTAGTAAGGGTGCGGGCAGACTGGAGCCAACTCGACGAACTTGGGGTACACCCCAAACACTCACCACTCCATCACAGGGCCAAAACACAGCAACCTGGAGCAGCCAAATAGCCTAATGTGCTTGTCTTTGGACTGTCTAAAGAAACCAGAGTACCCAGAAGAAACCCATGCACACACAGGGAGAACATGTAAACTTCAGAAATGTACCTTCTCGCTGTAGCGCGGAGATGCTAACCGGTAATCCACTGTGCCTGCCATGCAGGGAAGCTAGCTCAGACTACAGTCAAATAAAATGGTGATCACATTATTTGTACTTATTGACCTGTGTGTTATCAAGTATAGACACTAAATATGGCGGGACTCTCCAGGGTGTAATATAATTATATTAGTTACATAAACTTCATATGTTACCAAGTAGTTGAAAAAGCAAGCATTGTCAATTGTTCGAGATGCTCAATGTTGGGCCACTGTATTGCTTGTTTCAACCAGTTACTCTACCAAACAGGTCCAAATACTATACTGTAGGATAAACATTTTCATCTCCATTTCCTTTAGCTGCCTTCAGCCCTGGATCTGAACCCTGACGATTTCATCCCTCTGCTGGAAAGCACCAGTTCCCATGCAGCCCCTCTGGCAAATCAGGTGAGATCTGCTTGTATGCTCTGATTTGAATGAATTTACATCGGTGTTCCATTGAAAACATTAATGATCACCTGGGTCCTGTGTCCTGTGGAGCTCTTTTTCATGGCCAGGAGTAGTTTTGTTGTTATTTGAATGAGGTGTGCTTTGGAAAGCAGTATTTGAATATGTTGTAGGGTATAATGCATGTTTCTTTGCTGTCAGTGGGGCCGGTGATGTAGTGGTTAAGGTGCGAGAGGTCATGTGTTTGAAATCATGTTAGATCCTCACTATTATAAGACCCCTGTGCACATGTGATGGACTGGTGTCTTGTCCAGGAGCAAGTTGAGCCGCATATAAAAGCCGCATGGTTCAAAGTGTGGGAAAAAAGTAGCGGCTTATAGTCCGGAAAATACGGTATATTTTTCCTCATATATTTTAATATAAGTTGACCAAAACCATGACAGATAACGTTAAAATATTACTTGTCAATCAAATACGAATGGCTTTGGGTAAAATATACTCAAGTAAAACGTGTAAATTTAAGAGAAATTTAGCCAATGGATTTGTTGGAATTTATATTGTTTTGTTCAATTCTATCACTTTAATGATGCTCAGGTATTTTATTTAGTTTGTGCAGACTTTTATTATAGTGATATTTCCTAAGTATTAATATGATTAAGTAATTAAGTAGTTATATAATTATCAATTAAGTTTTATTATAGTGATATTTCCTGAGGCTCTGAATTAGAGTGAAGCCATATCAAAAAATAAAAAGGAAATAAATGCTTCTTTGTGGTCTTAGCTTTAACTTAGGACAGGGGTCTCAAACTCATTCCACAAAGAGTCGCCTGTAGGTTTTTGTTTCAAAAAAAGCATTAGCACACCTGACTTGGTTCGTTTAATCAACTGATCTGTGATCTGAGTCTTCAGACAGCTGATTGGCCAGTCTCTCTACAGAGCACACAGGTTGACCAATCAGCTGTCTGAAGACTCAGATCAGTTGATGAAATGAGCCGAGTCAGGTGTGCTGCTGCTTGGTTGAAGCCAAAACCTGCAGTCACAGAGCCCTTTATGGAATGAGTTTGAGACCCCTGCCTTAGAGCAACCGTCTCCCACTTTTGAATGGATCGTATGATCAGTACACCGTGCTGATAGGACATCTCTTTCACTCTCAACAGGTGTCTCGGTTGCAGACGGCAGCATTCCTCGACGACATGAACTCTCTCGATTTCGCTTCAAATCCCTTTGGCAGTTTGAATCTGTTCATGTGTGGCGGGAATTCAAGCTCCAGTTACGGCAGTGCAAATCCAGTCGTTCAACTGCAACAAGAATCCACAGTCTCACTGAACGCATCCCAGGGCCACTCAAGTAAGCGCAAGCAATCATAAAGGGAACACAACAGGAACCACGGAGATCACAAGTTTGAATCTGGGTTGATAAAACAACCGTCCAACCCCGGGAGTCCGCGGGAGATAATTGGCCGAGCTCTTACAGGAGAGAGGGATGGCAACTTGGTCAGTTTCCTGTCACTCACAGTGATCACGAGTAAATCATGGGATCTATCTGTGAGCTCATTCAAGTGAAGAGGCGAATAGCGCTTTCCCGCCGTGCTTTAGGTGGCTTCCAAATACAGTCATCCCTCGCTATATCACACTTCAGCTTCTGCCGCTTCAGTACAGTGCAGATTTTTTTTAAATATTCATTGAAAAAAAATAAAATAAATAAAATATATATATATATATATATATATATAAAGTTCAGCAAAATACCACGAGGGGTCGCTATTGACTCGGATTCGGATCCCAGCCTCTTCTAATGCTGGAAAATTTGTCTCGACCAATCAGCTTGCGAGATTTCAGAGGCAGTGATCCAAACCGAGTCATAGTCGGTAGTGACCTTGCAGGCTTTCACTTAAATCTTTCACTATTAAATAGGGAAAAAGTTAAGGGGTAGGGAGCAAGGTCACTACTGACTCCGGTTTGGGACTCAGCTCTGAAATGACAGCATTCGAAACAAAAGGCTGAAGTCAAGGCATTTCTTACACTTTATTTACATCTGTGTACAATCACATATATGTATTTTATATTTTATTTATATCTTATGCATTGTCTTTGAATGTTTAATTATTACTATTAGCATTTATAGCGTTGAATATGTATTCATATACACATAACACATGTACATGTACGTGTACGTCAGTCAGGGGGGGTTGATCCTACTTTGCGGAAATTTTGTCTTCACGGGAGGTCTCAACCCCCATTAACCGCGAAAAGTGAAGGATCCCTGTATATATATATATATATCCTGTATAATTATCATCATCTATTGTATTATAATTTTAACATTTAATGTTAATGGTAAATTTTCCAATTGAGTTCATGTTTTTTCATGTGAGTCACATGATGGTGTTGCCATCCTACCTCTACATTTTAAGTATGATGTAAAATAAATATGTCAATAATATTGCTTACTAATACATTTGTTGCTAATTCATGTGTTTGGAAGATGTGTTCCTGAAAATCTTTCAAAAATACTGAAAAAAGTCGTGAAGAATACCGAAAATCTATATCTGAGGTAGGCATCTCTGGAGATGGATTAAAATAAAATTGTACTAAATATAAAAATCACAAAATCCATGTTTAGGAAAATCCCTCGAACCCGAACCCTAACCTCAATCTATGTGTGTTTTATACAACACGACTGCGCGCCGTACCGGTTCCAGTCCAGTTACGCAAAGTTGCTGTTCTGAGCTCTTTAGTGTTTCTGCCACGATAACTCATCTCTTTATCCAGGTTTAAAAAAGCCCAAGGTCCCGGTGCACTTCTGACTTTAACTTCCTTTATCAGCTATTTATTCCTTCTTACCCAAATCCTCAATCCAACCTCTGTTATCTGTCTGTGTCTCTATCTCACACACACACATACACACACACAATAGCAGCATCAAAGCATGACTCAAGGCCTTCAACACAATACACCGGAAAGCTTCTACGTGCCGCAGCCACTTCCTGAGCCTCAAAGCGACACGCCGGGCAAGTATGTTAAGCTCAGAATGTCAAAATAGTGGATAAAGGTCAAACTGCAGAGGCAACTTTCTCTGTAATGATGCCTTCGAGGGCATTAGCATAAAAATGCTACTTCGTTAAATGAAAATATAAACACCTCCGGGCAGTACGGCGGAGCAGTGCTGAACACATCCGCCTCACTCTGGGTTCGAGTACGAGGCTTGGTGAGGGCTTTTCTCTGCATGTCCTCCCCGTGCTTGCATGGGTTTTCTCCTGGTACTCTGGTTTCCTCCCACAGTTCAGGGACATGTATGCTGGACTGATTGTTTGTTCCAAGTTGCCCTTTGGTGTGTGCGATTATAAATGGTTGTGTGTATACGTATTGGCTTTTTGATTGACTGGTGAGCTGTTCATGGTGTACCCCGATTACACTAAAATTCGGCTGAGTTAGGCCCCATCTTCCCTATGACCCCCCCCCAAAAAAAAAATAAAGAATGAAAGATTGAATGAAAGAAAACACTGATGCTGATGATTTTGTAAATTAATGAATATAAAAACAAATAGAGTAGAAAATGATTCATTACAAAAAAAAGGAAATGTCCCAGAGTGCTTTAGGGAAATGCTTCCTTTATATCGCCTTCACTTCCCTCTATTTTATGAGAGCATTAATTTATAAGATTGGCATCGGGAGGCATTTAGTTGCTTAAAATGCTAAATCTAAAAAAATGGCTGTTAGCATGTTTACAGACGAGCTGTATGACCAATCAATTAAGAGGTTTTATTGTTTTAAATACAATTTTGTCACTTAATAATTCCCAGCCAGCATCAGAAGATAGCTACCGAACCTCTTTGTGACTAATTGCTCTCTGCCCTCTTCTGCATACACAACCATATACATGCCTACAATCTGCTGTAGAGACAAAGCGCGAGAGAGAGAGAGACAGAGAGAAAGTGAGAGATAAAAAGAAAGAGAGAGAGAGAGAGAGAGATAAAGAAAGACAGAGAGAGCAAGAGAGAGAGAGAGATAAAAAGAAAGAGAGAGAGAGAGAGAGAGAGAGACTACTTTATTACTATACTATAACAAAAGCAAAAGCATAATTTGTAAAGCATCACAGAAAGGAAAACAATATTACATACCATAAAATGAAAAAAGAAATATTCGAGAAAATAAAAATTAAAACAAAAAAAAACAAATAAAAAAATTACAGAGAGAGAGAGAAAGAAAGAGAGAGAGAGAGAGAGAGAGAGAGAGAGAGAGAGAGAGAGAGAGAGCACTTGCTGCTCTCTGCACTTCTGATTAGATTCTAAACTGCATCTCTTGAAGCAATATTTTTGCATTCAATGAATAATTGTAATACAGTGATCCCTCTCTACTTAGCGCTTCAGTGCATCGTGGATTTTTTTAAAAACATTCATTGAAACATTTTTAAAAATAAGGAAATTTAGGAAAAATAAGGAAAAAGTTAAGGTAAATGCCACGAGGTCGCTACCGACTCGGGTTTGGTACTTGGGTTGATTCGGCTCTGAAATCTCGCAAGCTGATTTGTTGAGACGAATTTCCCAGCATCCACGTAACTCCGTGGAAGCAGAAGAAGCGGAAGATCGTTAACGTCAAAGTGAGTAGAGCCAAAGGAAAATTACGTTAAAAGTTCTAAAATTACATGTCTTACACTTTATTTACATCCATGTACTATGTACACTGATGTACAGTATTAAAATTACGTTAAAATTCTAAAAACATTTTACATATTACACGCATGTATATTATTTATATTTTATTTATTTAGCGCTACACGCTAGCACTACGCTAAATGAATTACTGTATAATGTATTTACTGTACAGGTATAATATAAATTTATTATTTGGGTGTTAAATGTTCAGTACTACTGTGCTTTTACAGAACTTTGAGGTGATTTTACTTGTACAGTATTCAGTATGGAGTATAGCCCCGCCCGAAAAAAAAAAAAAAAAAACCAAATCACTTCACTTGACCGGCCCATGCACTCATCCGGACACCCTATAACCCCTTTTATAGTCCGTATGAGCGCGTTTCAATTGTATACACATATACATGTACGCATGTCAGTCAGGACGGTCAATCCTACTTCAAGGAAATTCCGAGTTCGCGTAGGGTCTCGACCCCCCCATTAACCACGAAAAGTGAGAGATCCCTGTACAAACTGCATACATACACTTTGTCTTCATCATTTTGGAGAAGTCTTAAATAGCCACGTTCATCATTCCCACCATAAAAACTACAAGTCGTGTTATAAGCACGATACCCCAACAAAATATGGATCCTTCTGATCAATTTATACAATTAACAGCCAAATTTTGACCTCATATCTTGTATAATGAAGCACTACTTTAAATATTAATCTGTGGTGTAATCTGTGAATTTGTGATCCCAAACTATTAAAAAGTCAGCATCACGTTACCCCATAAGCTCTGCATACATGTAAAATTAGTGGGTTAGAAGGTATTTACTAGGTTTAATTGTTAAAATGGGTACCAAGTGGAAAGGAGTAGAATAGCAGTACTCCAAAAACGTGGCACTGCTGTGCATTCATGGGTAAATCTGTGGGGACCTCGGTTAGTAACACAACTACCTTTGAGGCCTGGAAGAGAAAGACATCAGTGACTAGATCTCACAGAACTCACAACTATTACTCCTCCAAATAAAGCAATGATGTCTTTAATCTTCTATCGCACAAGTGAGGAACACGAGAATGAGACGTGTTAGTCTGCTCTGGTTTACTGAAGGCGAGGGCTGAAAAATGATACCGTACCACATCTACGGCGTGAGAAAGCGAGTGGTAGGCCATGGTACTCTAGAAACGTTGATGAAACATATTTAGCAAGTGGACAGATTATTTTGCGTAGCCAGGCTCAGGCTACACAAAATGTTTCCTTTTTGCCAGATTAGACAATCAGAGGGGTAGACATTCTTGCCATCTTTTAGTTGGAACACAACAAGCCTGACGCCAACCAATCATCATTCAAATACTTGCAGGTTTTGCCTACTAGGGAGGAAAATAAATGAAAAATTCTGATGTTAGACTTTTTGACAGGATTGGGCCTCCCAGAGGCCACCTTGCTGTTCTTTGATTATGTGATACTACAAAACTTGTTGGTCATTACAGGCAATCATATTTGGGCCAGTTGTTAAGCACTGGTTGGCCAAGACGAGAGACTTCTCCCCCACTGGTAACAATGTTTACTCTAAACCAGGGGTCTCAAACGCATTCCACATAGGGTCGCCGTAGCTGCAGGTTTTTGTTTCAACCAAGCAGCGGCACACCTGACTTGACTCATTTACCGTAATCAACTGAGCTGAGTTTTCAGACAGTTGATTGGTCAACCTGTCTGCTTTGTAGACTCTGTTTGTTCTGAAGACTCAGATCAATTGATTACGGTAAATGAGCCACGTCAGGTGTACCGCTGCTTGGTTGAAACAAAAACCTGCGGCCACGGCGGCCCTTTGTGGAACGAGTTTGAGACCCCTGCTCTAAACCAATCAGATACATTCTCAGTTCGAATAAAATACCTTGACCCAATCATTGCTTCACTGCCATAGGCTTGCTCAAGCAATTCAAGGGTCTTCGCTGCCATTCACAAATGCTTGCACAAATGCCATCTTCATAAAAACACAACAGTAGTCTTGATGTTGGCAGTG
This sequence comes from Euristhmus nudiceps, assembly GCA_030068295.1. Lineage (NCBI taxonomy): Eukaryota > Metazoa > Chordata > Actinopteri > Siluriformes > Plotosidae > Euristhmus > Euristhmus nudiceps. Next base: position 12,253,510 of record JAQNCB010000011.1, on the reverse strand, counting down.
CAAGTTCACACAGCACACGGACTTAAAAGACTCTGTTCATTGCTAATAGGAACACAACTGTGCTTGGCTCTGTTCATTCGCTACAGGAAAAGTCCTGGAACTTTTTATTCAAACCTCGTGAATAATGTCAGGCGAGTCCCTGTGTGCGTCACACATACAAAATCAAAACGAGTAATCCCGCCCTGTCGATTTCTTACCTTGTTCCTTTGTTCCGTTCCGTCCCCCGTTTGCCCGTCTGTAGGACTGTGGGGAAGACTACAGCTGGACACCGACTGCTCTTTTTCTCGGTCTCGAGATCTCTCCCTGTCTCCAAACCAGGAGAAAGGCATGCAGGATGGAATGGAGGATACAGACTCCGAGGGAGAGCCGTTTCCGCTGGAGTCGTCCACCAGCTCTCGGGAGCTCCTGAGTTTAGAAACGATACAAAAGAAAGAGAGTCATATTTTACAGAAACAACACGAAAGTGAACAGATGGATTTCATGTGATGTATGAATACTTAATTAGGTATGTGCGCACACAGCCTGACTCCAAAACCTTGTTGTTTACACAGTTTTACACGGCTTACTGGCTTCTCACGAGTTGTTTTTGTGGATAAAAATACAGCATCATGCCTGCATGTTTTGACAACTGCACAAATAGAAGCGAAAACAACCCCAGACTTAAATTTTTCGGATACCCGCGGGTCCGCAGTCATTTCAACAGAATAGAAGGTGATCGTGGCTACGTGCCAATACGGCACTCATTTCATTTCTAGTAAGATAAGGCTACAGCATTATAGACTAAAAACAACTGCTAAGAGGCTTTCAGTGTCATATTAATGTAGTTTTAGAAAAATATTTTGGGGTGTTTACCAATGAAAAAGGCCTGTTCATTTTACAAGAGAGCCCTCCATGCTTCAGGCCAGCCCAGATTTTGTTCTTTCAATATTCCCAGACAGGCGAAGGAAAAAGCAACAGTTCCAGTTCGCAGAAAAAAAAAAAAAAAAGGGAAAGATAAATGCCAATTCTTATCAAAAGAGAATTGTAAAAAGCTTTATGTTTAAATAAAAAAAAAAAAGATGGTTTTTAATCCAAAATATTACTTACTTATATTTCGACCCGTTTTCTGGTATACTACATGGGTCCCGCAATCGCTTACCTGTGCTTAAATGTAAGCTTATTAAAGTACGCTGCGGTGTCCTCAGCTGATGAGGTTTCAACGTACTTTGACCTGCTTCCGGGCCTTAGCCTCTTACCTAACTTGTGGGAAAAATTAAAGTCCCCCCCCATCACTGCGGGAAACGCGAGAAATTATATTTCATAAAGCATCATTTTAAAGTGAAATAATCACGTTATTACTTTAAATCGGTTAGTTAGACTCTGTCGCCACCTCGTGTTCACATCCTTCCAGGAACACTAAGCGATTTTCGGGGAAGGTAGGTAAAGGGTTAAAGACGGTTCATTCATTACATTAGCCATTGTTCACACTTAATATACCGGTAACAACAAGACCAGAAAGGTTTTTTGGATCCGGTCTGCGTGTGCACATTAGTCATGTGACTCTTGTTTGACAACATTGAAATCCATCTATTAAACCTGAGGGTTGGGGGAAAAAAAAAAAACACCAACTACCTGCTCCCTACAGAACTCCGCTGTGCTTCTTTTTCTTGTCTGTGGCCTTTCCCACCAGATTTGCGAAGACCACTAATGTAAAAAATATACTTTTTTAAAGAAAACAAAACAAAAACAATGAGCACATACTATGCTGTAGATTTAAACCATATATTTCAGAAAGCTAGTGTTACCCAAAATCTGGAAATCTTCTTTTGGACACTCTTGTTCTTGAGCTGTCGCTCTCCTCGTCTGTGAGAAAATATTTATTTATTAATGTGGTGTTCTCCAGCCTTCATTTGTGTTGTGCTGAACTTTAGAAGCACTATTAGATGTGTTTGAACATTGGAAATTTAGTTTTTTTTTTTTTTTTTTTTAAATAACAGCAGTTATATTATTTAGTTTATCCACCAGCACTGATTATCTCTCAATTCTGACTGGCGAAAAAGTGTGGCATCATTTTCTATGACTACACCTTCAACAGCAAATCGCTGAAGGTCCAATCACATGTTGAAAAACAAGCCGGCTCGTATACACGGGCAGGCCAAAAAAAAAAAAAAAAAAAAAAAAGTTGCACAGTGATATTTTCATGAAGAGCATTTAGCCTCGTTCACAGAGTGTAATCTCCATGGTATTGTTGCTTCAGTTGGTCCGGTCGAGGCTCAGCAACATTAATGTTGCAATAAAATGAAGTCAGCTGATGACCTGAATGTACTGACTGAGCAGGTTATCACACAAACACACTTTTTCCTTCCCTGATGGCACAGATATAATAAAATGAGGACTCAAATAATGATTAAGATAAAGATTGGTAAATGATAAAGATTGGTTCAGGGAGCATGAGGAGTCGTATGTATTGGCACCCCAGAGTCCTGACCTTAACCCTATTGAAAGTTGGATGGAAATAAATTGTGTGGCTTAATTTTGTTGAAACAATGACATGATGATTACGTGCTGTCAGCAAGGCTAGAGGCGGAACAACTTATTCGTGTGTCCGTTTTTTTGGGGGTTTTTTTTGGCCGGACAGTGTATTGTCGTAGCTATAGCAACAGAAATTTCACACAGAATTACTTATTGTGGATATTCCACATAATTTAAGTCTGTATACAACATGGGTTGAAAAATGGGTTATTTATGAAAGGAAAACTTATAGGTGACATGGTGATTGTTTCTGGATGAAGCTGTTTGTTATTAAAAAAAACCATAAGTGCTGGTGAATATCTGTGGTATTAGCCGTATGAAATGGTGCAGAAGGCTAATCTGTTTTCTTAAATCACTTCAACATTACAATATAAATCTAAATACACCTAAAAAAAAAAAAAAAAAAAAAAAAAAAAAAAAAAGTCACCTTGTTTACATCATAAATGAAATCAATGATGCTTATGAATGATTGGTTATGGCTGATGCTGCACCTTTGCTTTTCCTGCTCTGGCTACTCTCCTTCTTCTTGTACCTCCTGTTACGGAGGTTTTGAAGCAAACCGGTGGATGACAGGCTGGAGGTAGCAGACTGAGGTGTCGACGAGTCTTTAGGAGGAGACAGGCTAGACCTAGTGCTGCCATCTCCATGAGGCACAACGCCCTGAAGGGAAGGAGAGCTGGACAGATCACCGCCTCGTTCTCCTCCCGGCTTCATCCTGCTTTGTTCATAGCCTGGCTGTGCAGTGGGTACAGGTATGGAGAGGCTCTCCAAGTAAGACCGGCTCTGACAAGTTTCAATGTTGTTATTGCTTAAGCCTTCTTCATGCTATGAAAGAAAATAAAGAAGGGAATAACCCAGGGTCCCCGAGCATCCACGAAGCCAGAGGCTCATTTGTATATATACACACACACACACTACACAGGAAGATGAAAAGCAAACGAAATCAAGTTTTTGTTCATGATTTTTTTTTTTTCGCATAGTTTAACCAATACAAAAGCAGGTCATGTGAGCTCCACGCGCTCTGAGCATAGTGTGTAGGCTTAACAGCATTTTTTTGGTATATACACATACATAACACAAAAACAAGTAGCGCACATGTAATGGCATGCTTTTTTTTTTTTTCTTTTTTTAAATCATGCAAAGTTTTGGTATTTTCTTCATGGCAACATTCATTCAATTTCTGAACTGCTTAATCTCAATTAGGGTCAAGGGGAGGTTGGCGCCCATCTCAGCCGACTCTAGGTGAGGGCAGAGTACACCCTGGACAGCTCGCCAGGCCATCGCAGAGCAGAAACACGGTGACGGCTATGCAGCTACTCTTGACGAAGGTCAGTAATGGTTCTTTTACATCTCTACCACCACAGACAGTGAGAGACATGATTGGCATTTGATAACCCAGTAAGCTGAACTGGGACGACAGCAGTGACAACCCAGTGATACTGGGACTTCAACCCCCAACCCTGGGATTATTAATCCAGCAACCTACCACCGGGCTACCACTACTTCATGGAAACATAAGAAAAATAAACTAAAATGTGTGCTATTTTTACATTTTAAAAGGGTAATAAGTGACCGCGAGTTTAATCCCCAGACAACCCGATTTAAAAATTTTTTAAGGATAGTTCGCGAGTACGCCGCGCTAGCACTACGTTAAATGAATTACTGTATAATGTATTACAATATGTATTTACTGTGCAGGTACAATATAAAT
>JAQNCB010000011.1:12221649-12240248 GCA_030068295.1 Euristhmus nudiceps | reverse complement strand
AGTGACCCCTGCACCCCAAAGGACCTCAGTCTCCTGAGCAGGAACAGTCTGCTCTGTCCCTTCTTAAAAAGAGCATCGCTTCTCATAGCTAGCATAAACTCATCTGAAAACTTCGGAATAATTCAATCGCAAACTGATCCGTACACTTTGAAAAATGTATTTTTGCTAACACAACGTCATCTGTACTTTCTTTAATCGTCATTATTTGCCGAATCGCTTCATCCTGGTGAGGCCTACAGTGAGGCTTGAGCTTGTCACTGCCAACAATGATGGTACATCCTAAACAGCTCTCCAGGCCATCACAGGACAACACACACACCCATTAGCACATGAACACCTAAGGGCAATCTGGAACAGTCAATTAGCCGAACGTATATATCTTTGGACTGAAGGAAGAAACCGGAGTACCCTGAGGTGCACCACACAAGCACAGGGAGAACATGCAAACTCCACACAGAAACACTTGAACCCAGGACCTATTTACTGTGAGGAGGACATGCTAATCGTTATGCCACTGTGCCACCCATTTATTGTTTCACTGAATGAAGTACTGGTACAATTTGAGGGTTTTTTTTTGCAGACTTTATGATGCAAGCACTTTCCTATCTGCCATCATGTCTTATGAGAATGAGTCTGCTGTGCAATGGAGGAAAATACAACAATGGAAGTACACAAATGGAAATGGGGTGCAAAGGAATAACTATTTGCACCTTGGTGAGAATAGTCATCGGGCAGTTATTTAGCTGTTTACACCCCAAGTATAAAGTGATTTCCAGTTGGCTTGGATGTAAATAGAAATGTTGGCTATGGACACCTAGGTAGCAGTGCACTGAGTGTACATATCGAGCGATCTATCTTCCCATAGTCCAGTGCCGACCGTTAGCATCTTCCGATGCCTAGCCTTTGGCAGTGAAAGACTGTAGGCTGATACCTTGAGGGGTGCCGCTCCGCATCAAGTGGTTTATTTCCTGAGTGTCTTCTCTAAGCCTTTGCCTGCACCATAACCTACAAGGCAGCAGGTGGATTTGGACACTTGTGGTTCAGACCTTGCCCAGAGGTCTTAGCATGGTGGGGGTCTCACCAAGATTCGAACCCATGACCTCCTGATCATGAGCCCAGCACTCTAACCACTACATCACCACCCCGAGTGTACATATAGCCACAGTGAATATCCACCACTGGTACATATTGCTTTGTTGATGACTGATGTCCTGGGTACGAGTACTACCTGAAAGTTATGTCTTACTTCAGGGTGGCACCGTGATATAACGGTTAGTACATCTACCTCATAGCAAGACGGTCCTGGATTCGAGTCCCAGGCTTGATGAGGGTGTTGCTGAGTGGAGTTTCATGTTTGCTGCATGCTTGCAGGGGTTTTCTCTGGGTACTCCAGTTTCTCCCACAGTCCAAAGATATGCCTACTTGGCTAACTAACTGTTCCAAAATAATACATTTATATTGTACCTGTACTGTAAATACATATAATACATATTGGAATACAGTAATTCATTTAACGTGGTGCTAGCGCATAGCACTAGCAGACATTATCCCCACACTGTGTACTTTCTTTCATACGAGCACGTACATTACCTTTACTAGAACCAACATCAAACTGCACAGCAAATTTTTCTAACTTTTCTTTTGATTTCTAATATCACTTACCGTTTGTTTTTTAACTCTAAATCCTTCACAAACACTGTGGAAGCAACTGAAATCGGCTCACAGCCAGGCTTGTAAACACTGAGCGCCCAGTAAGGTTCAACTTTGTATGAATATAAATCTTGTGAATATATTATGACATATGCTCATAGTTCATTAGCAGTAACTCATGCCAATTTAAATAAATCTGCATGAATTAAAAAAAAAAAACAACCCTAAATCCAACAGTGATTAACCATGATTAAGGCATAAGAAGTAATTTGTAATTTGGACAACTAAAATGCCAAAATTAAAGAAAAAAAAATAGACAACAGGAGTCCAGACGCTTCCACCGAAAAGACCATTTAATCAAATGCCAGTCTAGAGCTAGCATAGCAAGTTAGAAAGTCCACGGCTTCAGCGCAGGACAATTAAGTGTCCAGAAGCCTTATGTACAGCTTTGCCTTTGTGATTTTGAAAAAGTAAGTCAAAGTAATTCACACACAAACTCATCCTAGCACTCACTGTATTGAGGTAGCATACCAAGTTTGAAAGCCTTAGCTTCAGTGCACTCCAGGTACATGTAAGGAAACGAAAGTGTGACGGACGGACAGACGGATGGATGAAACCCATTCCTATAGCTCCTCAAAGCCCACTTTGTGGGCGGGAGCTAAAAAATATTGGAAGATAATAAATTTAATCAGGAATGCATGAACATATGTGATAATTTTGCCCTTGTAGAATCATTTGGTTGTTGTTTTTTTTTTTTTTGGTCACGACCTCATGTTACCATGTGTTCAGGCAAATAGCACCTTCAACGCTCTGGCTAAATTTGGAGAACTGGCTGATACTTGGATCGAAAATGAGGACGAGATCTGGAATTACTTCCAGAACGGCACACAAATCAACACGCTCCGGGTAAGATCTGCTTACCACATATTTTCATCCTCTTTATTTATTTCGCACTTAAATTAATTGTGTATTTATGCTGAATTCCAGTAGCACCTGCAGTAATGTGTAATATATACATATATATGCTAACAACAGGCTGCTAATTTATTCACTGCCATTTACAGTAATAAGGTAACAATTAATTATCATATTAGCCTGGATTATATTATTATGCTGTTTGTGTTGATGGGTTTGCCAAAGCTTTTGAATGTACCCTTCCTGCATAGTATATCCGTAATACATTTATTCATGTTATTACATATACTGAATATCCTGTATAAGGTGGCAAGAAAGCTGGAGCCAATCCCAGGTGACTGTGTTATGCTATACCAGACAGGCTTAATAGTATCCAATAGCAGGACAGCAGGAGATGGCGTAGCGTGGAAACAAAGCAAAGTCTTTATTTATGATACTTCCTGGTACACGGGCTGAAGTACTGGATGAAACAAAAGTACTAAACAAGAATCCGGGGCAAAGACAGGCATGAAAACAAGAACGTGAACAAAAATCGAACCGACATTCGGCAGGATACATGAATACTTGGCATTGATTGGACAAGGATCTGAACTGGCTAGCGGCAGAGTTCCTGAAACGCATAATCCAGCGACAGGAAGCGGGTGAACGGAACCTAGGTTGAACCACAGGTGGGGGACGGTAATTGGCAGGGCACGCCGGTAGCCTAGAGAGACACATGAAGAAGAATGCCACCACAACGTGCGACAGCACCCCTAGTGGCGACGCCGAGCAGAGTCGTGACAGACTGTGGACGAAAGGTGGGGTATACCTCGAACATCGCACCAGTCCAACACAGAAACAAACAATTAGCTACATACACATTCAAATTTAAGGAAATCCAGGATAGTCAGTGAGCCTAATGGGCATGCCTTTGTACTGTCAGAGGAAACCAGAGAACCTAATGGAGAGCAATGAAACCAGAGAGGGAATGTACAAACGCCATGCAGGAACACCCTCGTCGTGCATGGGGGTAGAATTCTGCTCTCGATATTCATTGTATCGTCATATAATACTAACAGTGTTATTATGGGATGGGGAGGAGAAGATAAATTGCATACCTTCCACCTGAGTGAGGAGATGGTGAGTCAGTGGTGCTTGTTGACAGAGTACTCATTACCCCTGGAATAACCTTTAGAGACACATGCAAGACTATTCCCTCGGTCTTAATACTTCTTCTAATTATTCTTCTCTCTCTCTCTCTCTCGCTCTCTCACACACACACTCTCTCGCTCTCTGCCCTTAGAGATTTCCCTCAGTGTTAATAGCTTTCTTTCTGACCCGCTTTCTCAATAGTGCCTTAATTATTTGGGTCACTTCTACAGGTAGCTCTGCCTGCACCATTGAAACCACGTTTGATATTTGAGAGAAGCATATTCCCTCTCTTTCTGCTGTTCGAGAAGAATAATGAATAATTTAATGGATGAACGGATGAAAAGAGATTTGCATTAAAGCATTTAATCTAAATTCTTTAAAGCCGGGAACCCACGACTCCAAGCTCACAGTTTCTAGGAAATTTACTTGAAAGGAAAATACCACTGCTTAGAAGCTTTTAAATGGAATATCTGACCTCCATATTGTAATGAAGCTCATATTCAGGCACATTTTCAATTCTGCCATTTCAAATATACAGGTATATATATATATACAGTCAATTATATATTAATTCCAGTGATAAAGTGCCGTCATACAATTGAGCATGCCATATTTTGATATAATACAAGTATAAAATGGCACGATACAGTACAATATAATGGAATACAGTGTGCCACAGAATAATGTCGCAGAGCATAAAAAAAATATTAAGAATATGATGCTAATAGCAGAATTCATGATAATTTCTTGGTAGGAATGATCTTTTTACTACTGTCAGTATGATTAAGAATACTGTAGTCCTATGAACATGAAACGATACAGCAACACAGTGTTAAAAAAAACTAAATAAGTACACGTACTCACTCGTAAGGACTAAAAGGGGTTATAAGGTGTCCGGATTAGTGAATTGTCTGGTCGACTGAAGTGGTAATTCATTTCATGTTGTGCTCGCGGCGCTGCGCTCTCGAACTATCCTTCAAAAACAAATAAAAAATAAAATTGGGGTGTCCGTAGAATCAGAAATCCGTACGATTGGGGTCCGGTCGAGCGAGGTTCGACTGTATTTTGATTTTCAATAAGCAGACTATTGGACCTTCGGAATTTTGGACCATCCACCTCCCATTTAGGGGCCGGTGGAGCGTACCTCAGCTGACACTGTGCAAAGACAAAGCTCACCCTGAACAGCTCGTCAGACCATTGAAGGACCAACACACATACGATCATTCCCATTCTCACCTAGGGCCGATTTGAAAGAGTCAATTAGCCTGATATGCGTCCTGTTGGACTGTCGGAGGAAATATGAGTCCCGAAAACCAAGCAAGGGAGAACATGCAAAATCCAAGCAGATACACCCAGTACCTCGTTGCTGTAAGGTTATTCTGCTAATCACTATGCTACAGTGCCGCCCTGTTAAAAAACAGTACAATGCGTATCCTTTTAACATGTGTGTGATTAGAATCTTCAACATTTCTCTCATGATGCCAGTGTATAAAAGGAGCAATTAGGTAAGAGGGTTATTGTTCTACATGGTTCTGCTTATTTAGACACAGACGCTCATCTGCAAGCTTGCTTGTACACGCACTTGAAACTGCTGACGGATTTGCATTTAAATTAGCACGTATTTTCATTAAGTCAAACACAGGCATCTGGAACGGTAATGTCATAAACCTGAGCGCTCAGGCATGTGAGTGGGTCTGTGGATGAGTAAACCTGTGTGTTTGTGAAAGGGAGAGAAGACGAAATGGTTGGAATCCAGCTGTATCCTTGTAGCAAATATAAAAGGGGCTGATAAAAGAGAAAACTGCAAACAGAATGTACAAAAAAAAAGAGAGAATGGGCGAGAAAGAGTCTGCAGGCGTGTGAATGTGTCCAGTGAGTACCTCCATTATTTCTGTTTATTTCTTCCTGTGCTGAAGAGAAACACTGCCATCTAGCTTAATGTTGCTAATTGATTATAAGAGCGGAGGGAACGGCAGGGCGAAAGGATGGAAGGAGTCGAAGAAAGGAAGAGACGGAATATAAAGACACTGAAAATGGTGCATGATTAGTGAGTAATGGAATGACGTTTACTCTTCATGTCATCCGAAACACTAAGCTGCTTCAGCAATAACCCATTTTTCATTTGTTCATTCATTTATTAATTTACTCCCCCTTTACGCCATGCGAGGGCATGGCAAGCTGTCCAGGGTGTACTCTGCCCTTGCCCAGAGTCAGCTGAGATGGGTGCCAGGCTCCCCGTGACCCGAATTAGCATTAATTTCAGTTCATGAAATGAATGAATAGCTGAATAAACATCTTACTCCTACTGGCACTCATCTCCGCCGACGCTGGGCTAGACCCTGAATAGCTCACCAGACCATCGCAGGGCAACCCACACAAAAACATTGACACTCAGACTCACACCCAGGGGTAATTTGGTGCGACTGGTCAGCCTAATGTACATGTCTTTGGACGGCGGGAGAAAACTGAAGTCCACAGAGCAAACCCATGCAAGCAAAGCATGGAAGCACCCTAGCCCAGGACGTAAGGTGGACGTGCTAACCACTACGCCACAGTGCTGTTTTATATTACTTACTCTTACAGGTAGTGCTGTAGTGGTGGGTACACGCCGTTGCACGCCGTGTACCCACTTGTTTTAGTGGCGGAGTTGGGTGTACTGACTTAATTTGTTCTACTTTATAGTTGATCAAAGTAAATTTCCGCCACTGTGTAAATAAAAAGGGAAGATGAAGAGCTAAATAGTTTCAATTGATTCAATAGACGCCCCTTGCGTACTCCACGACCTCGAATGGCAGCGTGTACTCTTATTTTTTGAAAACTACAGCACTGCTGTACAGGCGACCACTTTACCTGTCCTAAATACCACCCTGCATCTGTAGTTCCACCTTAAAGGTTCTACTGATAGGCAGCACTTGATAAGTGACTGAACAGAACCAGATTGAACAAATGATGCATGTTTCCATGTGCAAAGCTCTATCAAATATATTTGACAGTGGTAGATCCTCAGTTGTAGGTTTAGGAGTAAACACTTATGGTATTTAGCAGATGCAACTAACACAAGGACCTTGCTCAAGGCTCCAACAGTGGCAACAATGGCAATCTTATGCACATTAATGCACGGTCTTATCTACTGAGTTACCACTGCTTCGATACTCGCAACACAGCATGATGTTCCAAGTAGGTCAACTGGGAAAAAGTTGGTGCTGAATTTTGCATGGTGGTAAACCTCAAAGAGCATGGTCTGGAGCTCAAGACAACCAAGGGTAATTCAAAGGCCCCATGAGGTGCAGATCTCCAGGAACAGGGTTGAAGCTCAAAAATAAATGGTGATCAGGAAGGATTTTGGGAGGTGGTGTGGAGCTTATCCACTGCATGTTGGGAGATCTGCATAAGTATGATTGGACTCCAAATCCGAATGATGATGATGATGATGATGATGAGGTTTGAGCTGAATGGTAGATCTTCAGTGGCAAGTTTGACAGCAATTTTTCCTCACGTTTGGAGCAAACCGCTTGCAGGCTATTCCTGACACAACAGCAGGTTAGACGTCTTAATATTTCTCAAATTTTGTGTTTCTTAAAGGCTCTGCTGCAGAACCCAGTCTTTTCCGCGTTTCTTGATCAGCGGCTGAATGGCACCGGATTATCTTCAGCAATTATCGCAAATTTTCTTTTCAATGGCGATGAAAATGAGCGGCCTGAAGGGATGCCAGCATTCGACTGGAGAAACGTCTTTAACGCCACCAGTCAGGTTGCAAGAGTCATCAAGCCTATCATGGGGGTGAGTCTTTCTTTACTTATTTATATCGACCACATTTTTGTATTAATCCCAACCTTTAAAAACAGTATGCACTTCTACTAAACTGACATACTTTCACTCACTCACTTATTTGCTGAATGGCTTCATCCTATTGAGGTTGCAGGGAGGTTGGTGCCTAGATAAAGGTTGGGGTCACCTAATGAAGGGCTTGACAGACCAGCCACATGTACACACACAACCATTCACACTCCTTAAGGTCAAATTTGGAACAGCCAAATGTGCATGTCTTTCGACTGTGGGAGGAAACCAGAATACCTGGAGGAACCCCTTACAAGCAGAAGCAGAACATGCAAACTCCACATAGAAACACCCAGGAATCGAGCCCAGAACCTTCTCGCTATGATGCTAACCACTACGCCACAGTATGGTCATATTCATCCATTCCTTCATTCAATGTCTGATCTGCTTAGTCCTAGTCAAGGGGAGGCTGGCGCCCATCTCAGCCGACTCTGGGTGAGGGCAGAGTACACCCTGGGCAGCTCGCCAGGACATCGTAGGGCCAACACTATCACAACCATTCACACTCACACCTCGGGGTGATTGATTTGGAACAGCCAATTAGCCTACTGTGCATGTTTTTGGACGGTGGGAGGAAACCGGAGTACCTGGAGGAAACCCACACAAGCATGAAGCACGGGGAGAACATGCAAACTCCACACAGAAACGCCCAGGCTGGGAATCGAACCCAGAGCCTTCTTGCTGTGAGGTGGACGTGCTAACCACTACGCCACCGTACCGCCACGATGGTACAATACGTATTTACGGTTCCTATCTTGAGAGATGACTGTAAGAGGTCTCCTGGGTGCAAAATGAAACGGGAATTTTAAAAAAAATGACGAGAGCATAATTGAACCGAAGCCTCTTAATGTTCCACTCTTTCTAAATGTGTCGTCAAATGCATGAACCTCTCAACCCCCGACTGCTACCCTCCAAGCTATTTGATTGTAGAATCGCTCTGCATGATGCAGCAATGCAAATATGCTTCTTCATTCATTCATTCATTTTCTAAGCCGCTTAATCCTAATTAGGGTTGCAGGGAGGCTGGCGCCTATCTCAGCCGACTGGGAGAAGGCGGGGTACACCATGAACAGCTCGCCGGACCATCGCAGGGCAAACACTCGTGCAACCATTCACACTCACACCTAAGGGAGATTTGGAACAGCCAGATTTGGAGCTTTATGTCCATGTTTTTGGACTGTTGGAAGAAACTGGAGTACCCGGAGGAAACCCAGACAAGCACATGGATACCATGCAAACTAAACACAGAAATGCCCCGAGCCTGGAAGGCAAACACAGAACCTTCTTGCTGTGAGGCGGACGTGCTAACCACTGCAGCACCATGTGATCGTAAATATGCTTATTTTTATTTATTTTTTGTTGTATTTTTCTCCCTGCATATCGTTTCCACTGCCAGATGTGCAACCTTTTTTTTATTGTAAATTATTATTATTATTTCTTTCCTCCTCCCCTGCATTTTTCTCCCTCTCGTGATGGATGGCGTTTTCGTTCGCTGATGGTACCAGTAATTCATATTTCTGATTAAATTAATGGCCTTATTGAGCGAAAGAACTTTGTTATGGCTGAGTATCGGTGAAGTTTTTATGGATTGCTCTGCCATACCAAAAAAGGCTCGCCATCAATTAGAGCCGTCAAAAGTTAGCTGTCATTGAAAACAGATGAGCAAAAGGAACACAAATTAGGAGAGGAGACTGCCTATGCAGGAATTAGGGTGAGTAGTAAAGACCATTCCTTCTTACAGAACAGGAAGTTTCAGGTCATTAAAGTGATGCGAGTATCAGTCATTCGCTTTGTTACCATGACATGATTTCCCATGGTGCTTTCTGACTGTATGCCTTTCTCTAATTTCTTGTTCGGTCTTTTTTCTTGCTCTGTATGTTGCCATAATCCACCTCTCGTAGTCACAATACCTAACCAATTTACTCCGCATTAAAATAATCTCCATCCGTCCAATTGGACCCATGGATACAATTGTAAACTTAACATTCGCGGATACAATCGGCTGAAATGAGCTTCCTTCGCAGGGTGGCGTGGCTCTCCCTTAGGGATAGGGTGAGAAGCTCAGCCATCCAGGAGGAGCTCGGAGTCGAACCGCTGCTCCTCGGCGTTGAGAGGAGCCAGTTGAGGTGGTTCGGGTATCTGGTTAGAATGCCTCCCGAACGAAGTATCCCGAAGAGACTCCAGGGTCGACCCAGAACATGATGGAGACACTGTCTCTCAGTTGGTCTGGGAGCGCCTCTGTGTCCCCCTGGAAGAGTTGGAGGAAGGGGCTGGGGAGAGGGACGTCCTGAATACACAGCTTACGCTGCCGCTCCTGCGACCGACTCCGGAACAAATGGAAGAAGAATATGATTATGATGATGATGATGATGATGAATTGTTAACATTGATCCCAGATTTTATATTACTTTACAATAGGAAATTTTCATTTAATTTCTAAATGTTCAGAGAACCCCCAGTGCAGCCAACTGGGTCATCAAAGCCTGATAAAGCCTAACAAAGCCCGTTATACCAGCCTGGCCTCCCACTGGTGAGAGGGATGTAAAAGAACCATTGCTGACTTTCGCCAAGAGTAGCTACATAGCCGTCAGCATGTTTCTTCCCTGCGATGGTCTGGCAAGCTGTCCAGGGTGTACCCTACCCTCACCCAGAGTTGGCTGAGATGGGCACCGGCCTCCCAGCGACCCTGATTAGGATTATGCACTTAAGAAAATTAATAAATGAATGTAATAACGGAATAATTTGAGTTGGTGCAGCTGAACAGAAATTCTAAAATAAGCTAATTAATAGGTTTTAAGAAAGCTTGACAAGATCATGCATTTAAATTGTTTATTTGAAAATAGAAGCTCATTTTATGGCGTAGGATTCAGCTGCAGCTGGTATGCAATATAGTGGATAAGTATACAGGGGTAATTACTTGCCCCAACTCACAGTAAAAATGACATGCATAAGTACTGACAATGCAGAATTTTATATTTATGCATGTGCTTAGGCTGACTGAGTTGTAATATGCAATATCCCAATTCCCTGTTGGGTTCCACTCAGAGTTCTGATGCTTTATGAGTGTTTGCCCGGTGTAAATATGTAAGTATAAGAATACTATACTTCACTTAAGTGCCAAATTTCTTTGTTGTTGATAAAAGACAAAAAAAGTGTATTGTGTAAATGATTTATTTTTGATAAACCATAAAGAACAACACAGGTGATTATTATTTTTTAGCTTCCACCCATTGGGAGCTATACGAAGGGTTCCGTCTGTCCGTCCGTCCGTCTGTCTGTCGGTCCATCACAATTTAGTTTCTGGGGCTTTCAACCTTGCTGTGCTGGCGCACTACGACGAGTGCTGGGACGAGTTTGTGTCTGAGTGACCTTGACCTACTTTTCAAGGTCACAGAGGCAAAACGCTTGCTGTGCATGTTCTGTTTTGGTAAAATATGAAATGGGACCATTTTATGGAGCTCAACTAATGAAAGGGGCCGGTGTTCACTCAGTTACAAATTCTACCGCTACACTCTTGTCATACCTATTGCTACATGTAGCCGTAATAACATAAAAAATAATACTAACAATTACACATAATGATACTGCTGAATGGAGTGATCTTACTATAGGAAATAGATTGTAAAAATTAAAAAAGTAATCTTAATTCCATTGATAAATAACATAAAAGGTATACCTTGTTTTTCTAAGACATTGATGCCTTAACACAGCCACACTGGCAATATATTTATTTATATATTTAATTACCTATAAAGACATTTGCTGGAGACCTTTATCATATATGGAGAGGGGCTTGGCGTCCAGTGGATGGATAGTGATACATAAAGCACCATGTATGTGCATTGCATGGTTTAATGATTTAATGCAGGGTCGAGGGAAGGCTGTGTAAGTATGTTGCTCTGGTAAGTCGAGCTGTGCTTGACGAAGGCGTAGTTTGATGTGTTCGGCGCTTAGGCAAGGTTAAGGTGACTGATTTCCTTTAAATGGTCCCATTTTTTTATGAAGCTGCTCAAGGTTAAAAATACACTCACAGCTTTAGGAAAGTTTGAGCCACTAGAGAATCATCAAAACAAGGAGAAGGAGAAGGGCTTTGATAAGATAATAATCAGTGTACGGAACAATTTAAAATGTTACTGGAAAAAATATCCTTTATAATGAAAACATACCTTAATAGTTTTTGTTTTAAAGATATATATTCTCTACAAAATGATTACTTGTATATAGTTCACTCAATCACAACTTAAGGTTGGGGGGAGGCTGGACCTTATCTCAGCCGACATTGGGTGAAAGCCGAATACACCCTGAACAGCTCACCAGACCATGACAGGACAACACCCACAACACCTACCGCCAATTTAGAACAGACAATTTGCCAAATGTGCGTGTTGTTGGACGGTGGGAGGAAACTGGAGTACCTAGAGGAAATTCACCCAAGCAACATGCAAACTTCACACAGAAACCCCCCCCCCCCCCAGAGCCCGTGACTCGAACCCAGGACCTTCTTGTTCAGGCCAACGTGGTAACCACTATGTCACCGTGCCACCCGTGGTTAGTGGATACTCGCACAATTGATGGCTAACTAAATACTTTTTTGCCCCTCTCTCTCTATATATATATATGATGTGATTTTTGGGATTTTTTCTTTTTGTAACTCTCATAGTTGAGGAATACCTATGATGAAAATTGAACGCCTCTCTCATCTTTTAAGTGGGCGAACTTGCACAATTGGTGGCTGGCTAAATACTTTTTTGCCCAAATATATATATATATATGATCACTATATATAAAATCCCTGTGATGGCCTGGTGAGCTGTCCAGGGTGTACCCCGCCCTCGCCCAGAGTCGGCTGAGATGGGCACTACCCTCCCTGTGACCCTAATTAGGATTAAGCAGTTTAGAAAATGAATGAATGAATGGATGGATAATAATAAGAATCATATTAATAATAATAATGTTTATTTGAGACATGTAGTAAGATATATATATACAAATGTTGATATAAAAATTAGAATTGTATATAAATAAAAGGAATATAATATTTAAGAAACATGTGATTTTAGAAACTTCTTAAGAGAGTCCCTTTTATTCAGACTAAGCCAAATACCATTCATTTTCCACTGAAAAAAAATCCTGCTCTGAAGTCTCACTTGAAGACCCCTGTAACCCTTTGTGAAGAGAATTTCTTGCGAATTTCTGGGTGAAATTTTAATCGGAAAAAAATAGTAATTACCGTAAGTCATTCAACAGCGGGCACGGTGGAAAAGTGGCTAGCATGTTCACCTGAGCAAGAAGGTCCTGGGTTCAAGTCATGGGCTCTGTAAGGATTTTTCTGTGTTGACTTTGCATGTTTCTTGAGTGGGTTTCCTCCAGGTACTCCAGTTTCCTCCCACAGCCCAAAAACATGCACAGTAGGCTAACTCTCTGTTCTAAATTGCCCCTCGGTGTGATTATGAGTGTAAAAGGTTGTCTGTGTTGGTCCTGCGAGCTTTATTACGAGTCTGCATAAAATGGACTCTCGAAAGTCAAATCCAAATCACAATCTATTGCATTCTCATGCCTTGCGCACATCCACAGTCCGCTGAGTGTTAGGAAAGGAACTATTATGAGTGGTGCAATGCCTACTATTGCACCGTATTGAAGCTGATAGCCTGCTGCTTTAGTGTGTACATGTCAGTTCTGCTTCTGTCTGATTTTGGTTCGACACTCTGCAGTACTCTGGCCTTGGCCCATCACCCATGACGGCTCATTAGAGCTGAAAGACTGAGTGAACAGAAGCTGCAAACGGATGAGAGACTGGACCGCACACCTACAAATCACTCTTTTGCTACATAGCAATTCATCTATGTCATCTGCTTGCTGTTCTGTCCAAATGAAATGTGATTTCACCATTCATGAATTGCTTCTGTAGGGTCTCTGTGTGTGTGTGTTGCAGTGCTTCGATCTTGACAAGTTTGAAGCCATGGCCAGTGAGAGAGTGTTGGTGGAACGTGCCCTCAAGCTGCTGGATCAGGAGACGCTTTGGGCCGGAGTGGTTTTTACAAACCTGGACGTGGACCGGCCGTCACTCGTCAGATATAAGATCCGCATGGACATCGAGGACACCGAGAGGACCGATAAGAATAAAGAAAGGTGTGTGCAGACATTGTACGTCTGATGTGACCAAGAATGATAATGTGTTTTGTTTTCGGAGAACTTTCAGACTTCAGTCCTGAAAGCCGAAAGCATAAAAAATATCTTGAGAGGGCGAGAATCAGGTGGCACAGTGGCATCGTGGTTAGCATGTCCACATCATAGCAAGAAGGTCCTAGACTTGGCGAGGTCGCTTCTATGTGCTTGCATGGGTTTCCTCAAGGTACTCTGGTTTCCTCCAGCAGTCTACATTAGGCTCTTTAGCTGTTTCAAATTGCCACAAGGTGTGGGTGTTAGTGGGAATGGTAAGTTGTGTGTTGGTCCTGCAAAGGATGGTGAGCTGTTGGATGGCATGTTGTACCATGCCCTTGCCCTTGGTTGGTTGAGATAGGCCCCAGCCTCCCAGGGGTTCTAGTAAGATAAAGTGGCTCAGCAAATGGATGGATGCAAGGATGGACCATCCTGGTGTAGTGGTTAGAGTGCTGGGCTCATGATCAGGAGGTTGTGGGTTTGAATCTCTGTGAGACCCCCACTGTCCTATGACCCCTAGGCAAGGTCTTAATGACCTCTGTCCACCCAGCAGTATAAATGAGTGCCAGTAAAAATACTGGGAAGGAAACCTAGTGCCCCATCCAGGAGGAGTCGAACTCCTAGTTGCTTCACACTACAGAAGCTGAGGATAAGCACTGGCTCTGATGAGCCACTGGGCTCGGATGGAAAAGCCCATGATGAGCCACTGGGCTTTGGTGTAAAAATGCCCACAGACCTTACATTTTCATATTCTATTGGTGATTACTCAGTAGCCACTTTACCACTATCAAGCCGTTGCCAAGTGGGAGAAGGCAAGCCAAGGCCATTACCATTTCTATTGGAACTGATGGAACTTCAACGCGCCTCCTTGGGGTTGCTTGGAGAGGAGAAGCCTTAAGGGTTTGGCTCGACGGTAATAATCAAAATGAGGCCATTCCTCATTTTCGGTTGTTTGGAAAGCAGGCAGACCATGCTGGATAGACTAACCAGACGGCCAGCAGATTAAAAATTCTGCAAAAGAAAATGATCCCATGGCGAGTCCTCTCCATTGATACTCTTTGCTCTCACAGACTCTTTACATGTATGGACGTTACACTGTATCCCGAAGTCGTCAGTCTTGTCCCATGGACCCCCTCAGGACACGTTCGTTTTTTCGCCAAATGAGCTCGCACAAAGCTTCTTGTCGGATTAAACAGACCTCGCCTGGAACATCATCGCCAGACAAGATTTCCATTACAGTAATGCGATACGCCAAGGTGTGACTGCGGCTTTTTTTGCTCCAGCTCCAGATGAATTGTGGGTTGTGCACTTCTTTAGAATGTAAACCAAGGCATTCTTTATATCATCTCATCATTCATTCATTCAATCATTCATTACTTTTCTGAACTGTTTAATTCTAATTAGGGTTGCAGGGAGGCTGGCGCCCATCTCAGCTGACTCTGGGCAAGGGCAGAGTACATCCTGGACAGCTCACCAGTCCATTGCATTAAACTCTGCATCCTACCCAGTATTTGTACACCTTATGTTCTGGGCTTTGCTTACTATTCGTGTGCAAGTATGGGTGTTCAGATCCTTTAAAACAGCCAGAGATAAATCAGTACCTTTATCTTTGCTAGCTGGGGAAAGACTCAGGATAGATGATGTCACACTTTTTCAAGTTTTCAAAGTAACCAGTGGGTAAAGCGGTGGATTTGCTAAGTTCTCGCTGCTTCAGTATAACACAAGCCATTAATGTTTCATAGATGTTTCTTTCCTCCAATATTGGATAAAGTATGCAGCTGAGAACACCTGTGTTTTTGACAAGTCCAAGGAGAGTCTGATCATACGTCCTGATTATCAAATACACTGCCGAGCTAAAGAAAAAACAATTGTGCACTCGAATAGGTTTTTTGTTCCGCCTTCAGCCTTGCTGACAGCTTGTAATGGTCATGCTACTGTTTCACTAAACTTCAGCAACATAACATTTATTTCCATTCATCCAGTGTTGGTTTCAGTTCTCACCGATGTTGATGTTGATGAATCGATGAGGGAGAAACTGAACCACTCCATAAAGTCTTCTCCAGCACATCCCGAAAACTTTCACTTTCAATAGGGTTAAGGCTAGGACTCTGGAGGGGGTAATACAGATGTGAAAATAATTTCTTGTGCTCCCTGAACTGTGCTTTCATTATTTGGTGGGCTTTTACACCCAAGCCCAGTGGCTCATCACTGCCAGTGCTTATCCCTAGTTTCTGTAGCATGAAGCAACCAGGAGTTCAACTCCTACTGGATGGGAAGCTGGTCCATCGCAGGTTATCTTCCCAGTATTTTTACTGGTACCCATTTATACTGCTGGGTTAATAGAGGCACACTTGTGGTTGAGCCCTTGCCTAGGGGTCTTAGCACGTTGGGGTTCTCACTGGGATTCGAACCCACAACCTCCTGACCATGAGCCTAGCACTCTAACCGCTACACCACCGGCCCCTTTCATTAGTCGAGTCCCCATTATATATCCGTGGCATCAGGGAAGAAAACGTGCATTGATGTGATAAACTGCCCATTCAGTGCATTCAGCTTATCAGCTGCTTCATTTTATTGCCACATTAATGTTGCTGAGCCTCGACCAGACCAACCAGAGCAGCAATGCCATGCAGATCACATGAAGTGACCAAGGATAAATGCACTTTATAAAAATATTAGAGTGTGTGACTTTTGTTTTGGCTGAGCGGTATATTGTGAAGACCAAAATTGATGTTCCCTCTTGCATTTGATCACACTGACCCCGGTTACACTCTGTGTTTAATAATCAGGTGCATTCAGGGAATTTTCTTCAAAAACTTCAGGCAAACACAAAATAAAGAAAGCTTTGGAAAACTCTAAAATGTTTACTTGGTCTGGGTCATATTGCTTTGTGCTCGGACTGTCTTCACTGGAATCCCAAAAGGAAAAAGGAAATAAAGTCTGTCAGAAGAGTGCGGTGATTAAATTGGTTATTAAAGTGACAGTAACAGCTGCTGTAAAGCCTGCTTTATATTCACACACGCTATAAAATCATGCCTGGAGATTCCAATAAATAAATTCATTATGCACTCCCTTGATTTTATATCGATAGGAAAACAGACTTGTTATTCATTCATCCGCACTATTTTCTGAACTGCTTAATCCTAATTAGGGTCGCGGGGAGGCTGGTGCCCATCTCAGCCAACTCAGAGTACACCCAGGACAGCTCACCAGGCCATCACCAGCAATGGTTCTTTTACATCCGTCACCACAGACAATGAGAGACACGGCCGGCTTTTGATAACCCAGTTAACGTTGCCAGTGGGGCTTGAACCCCCAACCCTGGGATCGGTACTCCAGCAGCTGACCTCAAGGTCACCATTATTAATATATATAACATAGACTTTATTAAATCTCACTTATGATTTTCTAGTACTATACGTACCTTGGCTGACATGGCGGCATAGCGGTTAGCACATCCGCCTCACAGCAAGAAGGTCCTTGGTTCGAGTCTGAGGTTGGCAAAGGCGTTTCTGTGTGGAGTCTGCTTGTTCTCCCTGCGCCTGCACTTGAGTGGGTTTCCTTCTAGTGTGTGTTGTCCTGCAATGGACTGGTAAGCTGTTCAGGGTGTACCCTGTGTTCCCCCAGTGTTGGCTGAGATAGGCACCAGTGGATTTAGTGGTTTGGCTGATGATCGAGTGCACTTTTCCTTCCCTGATGTCATGGATATATAATGGGGACTCGAAAAATGAAAGTGGCGTAGTGATTAGGCTCATGATCAGGAGGTTGTGGGTTCGAATCTCAGTGAGACCCCCACCGTGCTCAGACCTCTGGGCAAGGTCTGATCCATAAGTTGTTCACCCAGCAGTATAAATGGGTACCAGTAAAAATACTGGGAAGGGAACCTGTGAAGGTCCAGCGTCCCATCCAGGAGGAGTTGAAGTGCTACAGAAACCAGGGATAAGCACCGGCACTGATGAGCCTCTGGGCTCAGGTGGAAAACCCCTACCTTGGGGAGAAAACATGTAGGACCTGAAGAAGATGGTTTTAATGCCATATACACACAGTCGTGTGTCCTTTCTTCTTCCCCAGACAGCTCATATCTTAGCCGTGATATTAGAACCATTACTTTAAGGAACCTTATCCCCAAAAGCTTGTGATAATAGAATTAATTCCATTCTGTGTATGTTTTTCTGTGTGCTTTTCTTATTTCAAGGTCGTGGTCTCCTTCAGCTCTTGATCACCCTTACAATGATCTGCGCTATGTGCGAGGAGGCTTTGTGTACCTGCAGGACATGCTGGACCGCGCTATCATCCAAACTCACACAGGCGTCAAGCAAACTCTGGGCGTGTATTTGCAGCAGATGCCGTACCCTTGCTATGTGGATGATGTGTGAGTTCGTGTTCTGTTTGGCTGTTTGTGTGTATGTGTATGTGTGGGGGAAGGGGGAGGGGGGTATATGTGCAGGGGTATTAAGGGTATGTGCGTAGGAGTGTGACTTATTAGCTCAATAAAGCGCACTGTATTTCAGCATTTTGCTGTAAACAGGGATGAATTTCTCAATGGAGACGATTTTCTCTCTCTCTCTCTTTCTCTCTCTTACTTGCTCTTGCTCTCGCTCTCACGCTCGCTCTCTCTCTCTCTCGCTCTCTCTCTCTTACTTGCTCTTGCTCTCGCTCTCACGCTCTCTCGCTTTCACGCGCTCTCTCTCGATCTCTCCCTCTTGCTCTCACTCTCGCTCGCTCTCTCTCTCTCTCTCTCTCGCTCTCTCTCTCTCGCTCTTTCTCTCTCTCTCTCTCTCTCTCTCTTTCTCTCTCACTCTCTCTCGCTCTCTCTCTCGCTCTCTCTCTCTTTCTCTCACTCTCTCTCTCTCTCTCTCTCTCTCTCTCTCTCTCTCTCTCTCTCTCTCTCTCTCTCTCTCTCTCTC
>JAQNCB010000011.1:12198775-12210635 GCA_030068295.1 Euristhmus nudiceps | reverse complement strand
AGAGACACACAGAGACAGAGAGAGAGACACAGAGAGAGAGAGAGAGAGAGAGAGAGAGAGCGAGAGCGAGAGAGAGCGAGAGAGAGAACATTAAACCATGCTGTCAGAATCAATACCACAGATTGTACCTTATCTATAGTCCAACTCTATTATCAGCTCTTTCCACAATGTTTTGTTTAAACGAACACAGTATCACAGTCTTATAATTACAGTAACTCTTCCTGGATTCTGTAAACATCCCTCGCACTGCACAAAAACTGATTTCCAGTGGTGTACAAACTTACTGTCACATTCAACTTGATAAACCAAACATTACTCATGAAAGAATTTTCCCTTAAAGCCATATTATTCGAGACGTACAGTACCCTTACATGATAAGGGACCTCTAGCATCCAATCAGGTCACAGCATTGCAATGGGATTTGGCAGACACCTTTACCAAAGTGACCAACATTTATCATTGTCTTTCTACAACTGAAGGGCCTAACAATGGTAGCTTGGTGCTGCTGGGATTTGAACCCCCAATCTTTGGATCAGTACCCCAGAGCCTGAACCACTGAGCCTCCACTGCCTATTATAGCATGAGTGTTTGAGACAGAACTTCATTGGTATGTTTAGCAAAAGCAGCTTGTGTGGCTGGTGGTCTTCTGATATTTGATAGATGTATAATTTCTGATAAGTACCAGGATATTAAAGCTAAAAAAAACAAACAATCATCTCTTTGATTGATAAACCAGATAAGCTTACACCCAAGCTAAGTATCTGCAAAGAATCTAGATAGTTGGACCACAGATGTATGGGCCATGGTCGCATTATATATTAAACAAAAATACAAAAAAATAAAATCAATTCTACTGACTTTTTGGGGCAGTGGTGGCCTGGTGGTAAGATATTGGCTTACCGATCCCATGGTTGGTGGTTCAAGCCCCACTGTCAAAGGTTGTCACTGCTGTCCCCCCAGTGCCGCTAACTGGGTTATCAAAGGCCGGCCGTGTCTCTCACTGTCTGTGGTGAGAGGGATGTAAAGGAACCATTGCTGACTTTCGTCAAGAGTCGCTGCATAGCTATCAGCAGAAACATGCTGAGATTCTTGGCGAGGGCAGAGGACACCCTGGACAGCTCACCAGGCCATCCTCTGCCCTCGCCAAGAGTCGGCTGAGATAGGTGCCATCTTATCTGTGACCCTAATTAAGATTAAGAGGTTCAGAAAATGAATCACTATTGCCTTTTGCCGAATGCCTCAATGGCCCAAACATCCTAGGTTGGTAGCCCATGGCCCAAAATGTCCATGGCAGGTCTGCAAATTAATCCCTTCTTGCCCTCCTTTGCACAAGTTTTATGATTCCTGCAGCTATTTTTATTAGTTCTTTATAGCACTCAGACATGCCCTTACTACAGTAAGCACCCTACACATTTTAAGCAGTGGGCAACCACACTGTGGCACCCAGAGTGCAGTTGGGGTTTAGGTGCCTTGCTTATGGGCCCTTCAACCATGGAGGTGGAAGAAGGCGAGAGGTAGTTCCTTCCCGTCGCCACACATTTTTCCTGCTAGTCTCGGAATAGAACCAGAAACCTTCTGGTCCCAAACCTGCTTCTCTCGCCATCAGGTCATGGCTGCTCCCCCCAATAATAAAAAAAATGATCTGCCATAGCAGTGAGAGTACCACCTCCTAAACCTAGCCTCTCAACCATCAGGCAGCCCATTTGTACTTGTACATGAACAACGTAGTAGCAATACAATAGAATGGCTTGTTAAAGTTAAATGTAGACACAAGAAAACTTGTAGAAGAAAGTAATTTTAAAGACCAGACGGACACAGTGAGAATGTGGAAAGAAATTAGTTGGAACATGGTGTCATTTTTCTAGGGCTCCAGAGCACTTCCCCTCAGCACTCATTCAAGTTGCTAAGGTTTAAAATGTACTTGTTGATCGCAGCCCTTGATGCAGCAGTGGGTATTACCTCCAAAAGAAGATTCTGGGTGCAAGGTATAAACCTGCAAGAAAGCAGCTCAGAGAGTTGCACAAACTGGTGTAAGAGCTGAATATTGATTTCGTAGGTTCTTCCCATTGCTTGATTTGATTTGTCGGGGCGAAAGAAGCAACACTGATGAGCTTGGCAGTGTTGAGTGCTGTTGATTCTTCACTTAATATGATTTGTAGAGCAAAGACACAGCCAGTGTAAAAAGTTAATATTTGATGCAGACAAGTTCTTAAGTGTTCTGCAGGCAGTATTCAAAATGTTCCATAAATGTCTTTAACCAGTGGCAGTATTTTATTTATTTGTCATGGGGGAAAGCCAGAGCCAATCGCAGCAGACCTAAGGCAACAGGTGGGGCAACTCTTGAACAGGTTGTCAGTCACAGACCATATACACCCACCCTGGGTCATTCAGAGTAGCCAGATGATCTTATATGCATGTCTTTTGGACCAAATAAAACCTTTCCAAGTGTTGGGAGAAGATGCAGACTCCATGCAGAAAGGTTCTCAGCCTAAATTCGACCCTGAACCTTCTGGCTGTGAGGTAACAGTGCCAACCACTGAATCATCTTGCCCCCTATTCTTGATTCAGTTCTGCTCAAGTGGTGGAGATAAATCTGCAGGAATAAACCAATCGGTAGCCATGCAAATACCAATCAGGATCTGTAACATTGCTGTATTACATGACTGGTCTGATGCCTCTTACAGCTTTGTGTCGTCCATCGCTACCATCCTGCCAATGTTCCTGGTGCTGGCCTACATGTACACCGTATGCCAGACCATCAAGGGTCTGGTCCTGGAGAAGGAGATGCGGCTAAAGGAAGTTCTCCGGGCAGTTGGAGTGAGAAATGGAGCGATCTGGTTCTCTTGGTTCATAGAGAACATAGCTCTGCTAACGGTGCCGTGTGTACTGATTTGCATACTGCTGAAGGTTAGTGTAGCCGCTAATGAGAGTCAATCAATCAGAAAGGAATCAAAATCAAAGCCAATCATTTATCCATTAAAAGAATCAGTTAATCAGTTGATTAATCGGCATTACCCACAAAGCACGGGTGCTAGCTCTAAAAATGGAGCTATGCTCTATTACTTTAGCCTGGTAGCTCATGCATTGTTGAAAGACAATAGGAATAATCAAATCCATTCCTTGCACAATGAAGGCTAAATGAAATTCAGTACACTTGCATTGCCTGAGAGCGCTGAGAAAAAGCCCTGCTTTTTAATATCACTAGGGAAGGTATTAAATGTTCAGGTTGAGTAGTTCTTCATTCATGAAGAGGCCTGTGCTTTGTGGGTTTGTTGCTCTTGATCTCAAAGGAAATAATTACAGAAGCATTAATGTGAAATTTAACAAAAAAAAAAACAACTATGACTTTGATTTGCGGAGTTATGTTAATTGACGTTGCCTGGCATTAACAAGTTCAACATTCATTTCTGATGAGCTCTACCTTCCCCAATAATCCACTGCTGGGCCATTTTTTTTCCCACCAATACAGCAATCCGTTTCATTTTACGGCCTGCTTTATCCTTTATTAGGGTCAGGTTGAGGCTGGAGCCCATCCCAGCCAACTGCATTCACAGGAGTGATACATCTTGAACAGCTCTCCAGATCATCGCAGGGCCAGGACACACACAACCATTCACCCTTACATTTGTGTTGTACATGTTGTGGCCAGGGAAAAATCAAGAATATCGAATAAAGAAAATTAGCCCAGTGCTTCTCAAATAAGGGGTGTGATGCCAGGGGGGCGCGTGTGTCCCTGGGGAACATGTTTTTTTGCCATACTGTACTAGAATTAAGTGTAATTGCACCTCCACTACAGCAGGTGGCAGTGGTGCTCTCATTGTCGTGCTATGGTGTCAGGGATTTTCGCAGCGAGCAAACGATATGAAGCAAGCGATATGAGCAGGAAAGAAGTGAAAGGCGGAGAGAGGAATTTTTTTTTCGCTATCAAATGGCGCAATAAGTTGTCAAAAAATGTTTACAGTTTAAATAAATAAGGATGTATTTTTTTTATTTCAGGCAAATTGGTGCATTTTAAATATTTTCTGTTACAGATTAAAAAAGTACGTTACTAAAGTTTTTCTTTGTTGTAAGTTGAATTATATTTCTTTTTTGTTTTTAATGTTAATAAGGATACACTGTTATGCAGAAGTGTGCTAATAATAATTTTATCGACAAATAATACTATTTATAGTCACGTGCGCGCGCGGTGGAGGGGCATGAAATGTTTTCTTCTTCCTGAGGGGGGGGGAGGGGGGGGCGGCACAGAAAATAATAACTGAGAAGCACTGAATTAGCCTAATGGGCAGGTCTTTGGACTTGAGGAGAAAACTGAGATACCCTGGGGAAACTCGTACACACAGTGGGGAAGCATGGAAACTTTGCCGGCACAGGGCAAACCCAGCACCCTCTTGCCGTGAGGTGGTCGTGATAACCGCTACATCACCGTGCTGCCTGGCGATACAACACAACAGTTTCACTCATTTTCACGATGTGTCTCATTTACCATCTCCACAAGATCGAGTTCTTTGCTTTGAGCTCATACCGTACTTTATTTGCATCTGTAAAACAGCTCGAACAGCCAGGGTCACATCCTGTATCCTGTTGTTTCCTAAAATGCCTAAAGTCATCCAGACTGTGCACAAGCGCAGATTTCTTTATGCTCTGGCACCGTGGCACTATCTCATCCGGTTCCGTGAGGGCCGCCTTATTCTTCTCTTTCATTAAAAGAATGGTTTAATGAATTATTAGGAGTCAGAGTGAAGGCCTCTGTAATGCTGCTGGAATAAAATAAAGAGATGGTTCGCTCGTTTAGAAAGCTAAATCAATTCTGTGCAGTCTAATTGGAGAAAGCTGTAGTAAATATAATTCATATCGCAGCAGTGGGAGGAATGATAATGTGCCCATCAGTATGATGGCCTAGCCAGCCAATCAGCCGTTTATTAACGTTAATCAGACTAAATTGAGTTAGTGTGCTGCGTCTTAAGTGGTGTGTGTGTGTGTGTGTGTGTGTGTGTGTGTGTGTGTGTGTGTGTGTGTGTGTGTGTGTGAGTGGTTATTATGAACTAGGACTAAATGAGAATTTCATGCTGATTTGAAGTGTGTTAATGCTGTCTGGGTAGAAGTGATGGTGTTCGACTGCGGTGTGTTCAATCCTCACTTGTATTCGAACAGTCTGTGTGTACTCTGACGTTACCCTCATCTGCGTCTTTAATAGGGACATCTGTACACCTGCTCGTTCAATTATCCAATCAACAAATCACGTGCCACCAGTATATTGCGTTATGTTCTGGAGAAACAGGTCCAGGATTTGGTTTAAACCATGGATCAGAATGAGGTAAAGCTTCGTAAAGCTTCTTTGAGCATTGATCTAGAGTAGGGGTGCTCAATCCTGCTCCTGGAGAGCTACCTTCCTGAATATGTTCGCTCTAACCATAATCATGCCCACCGGACCATTCCGGTCATCTAATCAAGGCCTTGATTGGATGATTGGATGGTATGGTGGGCGTGATTAGGGTTGGAGCGAACATATTCAGGAAGGTAGCTCTCCAGGAGCAGGATTGAGCACCCCTGATCTAAAGGGTCTCCAGAGTGGTGCAGCAAACAAAAAACATCTAGTGAGTGGCAGACTTTTGCAGAAACATATACTTTATTTGGCAGCAGTGGTGGCCTGGTGGTAAGGTGCTGGATTTCTGATCCCAAGGATGGGGGTTCAAGCTCCACTGTCAACGGTTGTCAACTGCTGTCCCCAAAGTGCAGCTCACTGGGTTATCAAAGGCCGGTCATGTCGCTCACTGTCTGTCCTGAGAGGGATGTAAAAGAACCATTGCTGACTTTCATCAAGAGTAGCTGCATAGCCGTCAGCGTGTTTCTGGCCTGGTGAGCTGTCCAGGGTGTACTCTAGAGTTGGCTGAGATGGGAGCCAGCCTCACCATGACCCTAATTAGGGTTCAGAAAATGAATGAATAGCCGCACTTGGGGAAAGTTACATGACTGTATATTGTACGGTCGCCGTATGAGCACTACGTCATTGACATTCTTGTGCTCACTTTTGATTGGTCACTTTTTGCATATTGACAGTAAGCTTTAATTGCCTTTTTTTTTTTTTTTTTTGGTTCGTAAAAAGATGAAGATAAAGTTCACTGGCACACACAGTCGGAGAGTTCTCTAACAGAACATCCATGTCAGAACAAATGTAATTGACACCAAGTTCAGAGATCCAGTTTTAATATTGTATGAAGCTATTGATTTTGTTCACCATTCATTCATTTATTCATTTGCTAAGCTGCTTAATTCTAATTAGGGTCACTGGGAGGCTGGTTCCCATCTCAGCCGACTCTGGGCGAGGGCAGGGTGCAACATGGACAGCTCACCAGGCCATCACAGGGCCAACACTCGCACCATCATTCACACTTGTGCTCACACCTAGAGGAGATTTGGAACAGCCAATCAGACAAATGGGCACGTTTTTGGACTGTGGGAGAAAACTGGAGCACCCAGATGAAACCCACTCAAGCACAATGGAGAACAAACTCCCATCAGAAATTCCTCAGCCGGGAATAGCACCTGGGACTTTTTGTTGTGAGGATGCCGCCTGGGATTTGGGTCTTAGGAGGCTAAATTGTTGATACTATTTTCACCCTAGTGCTAATTAACAAATAGACATGTCTCTAAATTACTATATTCAATCAACTATGAGCTATTTTAAGTGAGCAGTACAGGATTCTGGATTCTTTGTCTTGCCTACAAAGAAGGAACACTGTCTTTGCCTCAAACAATCTGGCTGAGCTTCTTTACCAATAAATCCTCTCATGTACCCTACTGAGGGGACACTCCTCAAGGTCCTTACTTTCAGAATGACCTCTATGGGTGGTACAGCTTTCAGCAACACAGTTCCAAGACTTTACTATTCTCTTCCCCTTTTGTTATTCAGATTTTGATAGAAAACCCATTTCTTTGAGCCGTTGGTGATATTAGATGCAAGGACTTAAAAAAAAAAAAAAAAAAATAGTTCGACAATGAAATTATTAGGGCAGAGCAGTGCATTTTCTTATGAGGTCTCATTTCCATAATGTTCATGCTGTGTTTCTTCTGAATACCAAACATGGTAAATTAAAAAAAAATAATAATGGATCCGGCGTTGTTTGCCTTGGAAATGCAATAAGTGTTCATGAATTTCATCTGGATCATCTCCAAAAATTATTGGAGTCTTCCGAGTCCAAAGTCCCACCTCGGGTAGAAATGTCATGAAAAGCAGCTCATAAGTTTTAGCGTAGCCCTACTAACAATTTGGAAAACAAACCTAACCTTGGCAGACGTGATAACTTGGGAAAAAAACACTTGAAATTGTGTGTGGTGGGGCAGTGGGGGTTCGGTGGTTAAGGTGCTGTTTACTGATCCGAAGGGCGGGGGTTCAAGCCCCACTATCACCGAGTTGTCAGTGCTTCGCCTGCAGTGCTGCTAACTGGGTTACCAAAGGCCAGCCCTGTCTCTCACTGTCTGTGAGAGAGGCATGTAAAAGAACCATTGTTGCTCAAAAAGAGTAGACCATTGGGTTGTTCTGCCTTGCAGTGGCTTGGCAAGTTGTCCACGGCGTACTCTGCCCTCGTCCAGAGTCAATGAGGTGAGATGGGCGCTATACTAATTGCAATTAAGCGGGGCCAATGGTGGCTCAGTAGGTAAGGTTCTGGTTTACTAATCAGAAGGTTGGTAGATCAAGCCTCAGTGCTGCCAAGCTGCCAGTGTTGGGCCCTTGAGAAAGGCCCTTAGTCCTCAACTGCTTAGTTGTATAAATGTGATAAAATAAGTGTAAGTTGCCCTGGAAAAGGGCATCTGCCAAATGCCATGAGTGTTTGTGTGTGTACACATTGTACTTGTGGCATGTATCTATTCCATCAATGTTGGAATCCATATCAACATTATTAAGATCGATGGAGTTCCACAGTATTCATAATAAGGTGTGTATGTACATGTGTGTATAGGTTCCTCCAGTCATTATCAGCCTCCCTACCAATGTACATGACATTTGCATGGATCTACTCGGTAGCACTAATAGTCAAGGGGGTGGTAGAGGAAAAGGAGGCACGTCTAAAGGAGACCGTTCGAATGATGGGCTTGAAGAGCAGCATCTACTGGCTGAGCTGGGGCATCAGCAGCCTTCTTCCTCTCTGCATCAGTGCAAGCCTTCTCACAGCCATCCTCAAGGTGATTCACGCTAATTCACTTTGATTGAAAGGCAGCCATTCTGACAACACTGGAGATCTGCGATTCAAAGGAACTCACTGTGGCCTGCAAAAAATAAAGAACTAAATCAAGCAAGACGATTTGGAAACTATGGCGAAATTTCTTTGTGCTTGTTATAAGCAGAGCTTATTAGCATTGCAAACAATATGCTACGAGGGCTAAGTTTTCCCCACAGGCGAAATCTAACACCTGTTCCAGGGTCAGCTGGTTCAGTTGCGGCTCTTTGGAAGCACGTTGACCTTCGGTGAGGCCAGGTGTTTTGGGGTCCGTTTGCAGGAAGGCCCACAGCAGCACAGCTCCAGTGTTGGAAGGTGGCCGTGTGGCTCTGTAACGTGGAGGTTAATCACCTGAAGCAGCAGGCGCAAGCATACGAGAGCTGTGACTCCATGACCCGCTGATAATTCTCCGCTTCAGATGCATTCATGCAAGCTGTTCACACCCTCCCTTCCACAGCCACAATGCCAAGGTCTTGTCTAATCATCTCAAATGAGTTTTTTTTTTAATCAAAACTCCCTTGCTACCCCCTTCCCATCTCATTCTCATTGCTGTGTCATTTTTCAGCACCCTGTGCATTAGTAATCAGTTGCTTTTGTACGTTGCACTTGTGAGTCCCTGGTGTCATGTCGCTGCGTCTCTTTTCTAATTGTTTCATGCCGCGAAAGCCTTATCGTCTGTGTGTCTGCCGATGTGGGCTCAACAAGTACACACTTCCATTAGCAGCAACACACTCTCTCCAGCATAAATGGTTCTAATTGAGCTCATCTCAATTGGGAGTCCCACAGGTCTCGACACTGGCCTTTATATTGTTCATGCACCCAAGTGTTGTATGTAGTTCTTGTATTTTGTGTATGTCTTTTTATCTTTAGTACGGAAATGTTCTGCAATATAGCGACCCGTCAGTGATCCTCGTGTTCCTGCTGGTGTTCTGCACAGCCACAGTCATGCAGTGTTTCTTCATCAGTGTGTTTTTCTCACGAGCAAATCTGGCTGCTGCCTGCGGCGGACTTATCTACTTCCTTCTCTACCTACCTCATGTGCTCTGTTATGCCTGGAGAGATGTCATGACCTTCCAATCCAAGATCGCTGTGGTGAGTCTATGTGTTTGTGTGTTGATTAAACCTACCACTACTGCTGGTGTTGCTATGGTGTTAAATCAAATGATGATGGGGTAGATGTATGTGTTCTACATAATAAATATTGATGACTTCACACGTCACTAATATAATTTCTAATTTAATGACTCTCTCTCTATTTATATATTATATATACAGCAGCATAGCGTCGTAGTGGTTAGCATGTTAGCATGGGTTTCCTTCAGGTACTCCAGTTTCCTCCTACTGTCCAAAAACATGCCCAGTAGGCTGTTTGGCAGTTCCAAATCTCCTCTAGGTGTGAGATTGAGTGTACAATGGCCTGCTGAGCTGTTCATGGTGTACCCCACCTTTGCCCAGGATTTTTATTTTATTTATTTATTTATTTATTTATTTTTTTTTTGGGGGGGTCCCTATTTTCTCCCTGATTTTAATAATATCCAATTGCCACCCAACACTTTTGCCTTCCTTATCACATGACCACCACCAACCAGGGAGAGACGAAAGCATGCACGTGTCCCCTCCGTGACATGCAATGCCAGCCACCTGCCTCTTTTTCGAACTGCGGCACATACGCATTTGGGGGAGTTCTAACACACTCGGAAGGAAAGCGCTATCCACCACTTCATACAAATGAGCTCAGAGATGCCCCTGTTTGGCTGTAGATCACTGTGAGTGACAAGAAAGTGAGCATATGCCATCCCTCCCTCCCGTAAGAGCTCGGCCAATTAGCTCCCATAGACTCCCGGTCACGGACGGCTGTCACATTAACCTGGATTCAAACTTCCCCCAGGTTAATAGTCACGCACTTTGTCGACGCGCCACTCGGAAGCCCTTTCGTCCACAGTTGGCTGAGATGGGCTCCAGCCTCCCCATGACCTTAATTAGGAGTAAGAAGAACATGTATACGTGTACATATATATGTTTTCCACAGTAAGAAGGTCCTGGTTTTGAGTTCTGGGCTCTGGTGTTCCTGTGTGGAGTCGGAATGTTTACCCTGTGCTTTCGTGTGTTTCCTTTGGGTACTCTAGTTTCCTCCCACGGTCCAAAGACATGCACATTAGGTGAATTGGATATTTTTGATTGTCAATAGGTGTGTGAAGGATTTTGTATGTTCAGCCTGCGAAAACCAAAATGAAATAAGAGCCAAATACATTTGAATCATTCAATATACCTAACCTATCCGTTTATACCCGTAAATGAAGTCGATAATAGAACACAATGCAAAAAAAAGAAAAAATAATAATATGAAAATTTGGAACCTTACCTTTCGAGTGAGGTGATGTCCGAAAGCAAAAGTGGTGAGGAGGAGGGCAAACAGCAGAAAATAAATGGCAGGAAACATTAACACTTAACTTAAACTTATTTACACTTAAAATTTATTTTTTCTTTTTTCAGTTTCTAATTTTCATCGGATTCTTCTTCCGTTCTCTGTTTTTTTGGATCGGACTGAACAATAGCGAATGCCGAAACAAAATGCCTGTACTGTACTGGCGGTATACAAACAAACACGCGACTGATGCTTGATGAGAAAGATTTGACCAATAGAAGAGCAGGATCATGGTACTGAGCATGAAGGGAAAGATTCTGACCATTAGGAAAGCAGGATCATGGTACTGAGCATGATGGGCAAAGATTCTGACCAATAGGAGAGCAGGATCATGGTACTGAGCATGATGGGCAAAGATTCTGACCAATAGGGCAGCAGGGGCATGCTTATGGCACGGATTTTAAAATTTTCTGCGAGTGGATTTGTTTCGTTTCTTTCGCATGCTGAATAATTTTTCGTAATATGAAGCGAAAAAAAACTTTGCATATCGTTTTGTAAAATTACATTTTCGTGTACTGAAGCTTTCATATCTCGAGGTTCCACTGTATTATCAAACGTCTGGAATCTTGACTGATGTGACATTCTGAGTAGGTATGAATTGGTGATGTAAAACAAATGCTGAAAATAGCTTTTTATTTATTTATTTTTTTGTAAGCCACGTTTCCACTGGGAAAATCTTTCCATGCCGGATGATAATGAAAAGGCAGCCCCGAGTGTTTCGTCTCATGTGATGAAAACGTGGGCGGAACACATCAGAGTGTGAGACGGAGTGTACTTTCCATGCATGGTCAGCCTGGCGGCTATTGCACCAAATCAAGAGTAATAGGCGGCTGCTTTGGCCTTTGAGGTGGAGAGCAGTAATAAATGGTGCGTAGTGGCTTCGCTCTCGATTCGCCTCATTCAAGTGACCTTTAGCTTACGTCCTGCGTATTCATCCTGTGGAGTGTCCTTTAGATAGCAGGAGGAGGAAACGAGGGACAGAGCATTTTAATCTTCATCACTGCATGCCTGCAGACAGAGAAAACATGGTGTATGTGCCGTGTGCGTGCGTGTGTGTGTGTGTGTGTGTGTGTGTGTGTGTGTGATTTTATTCCTGTGGTGTGTGTGTGTGTGTGTGTGTGTGTGTGTGTGTGTGTGTGTGTGTGTGTGAGTGAATGAGTGAGTGAGTGTGAGTGTGTGTGTGTGTGATTTTATTCCTGTGGTGTGTGTGTATGTGTGC
>JAQNCB010000011.1:12184206-12194206 GCA_030068295.1 Euristhmus nudiceps | reverse complement strand
TTTTCCTTTTTTGGCGGTGTATTACCGCCACGACCTGGGCTGGAGAGGAAGAGCAGGATCATGGTACTGAGCATGATGGGAAATAGTGTTCTCTTTCTTTCGTATGCTGAATAATTTTTCGTGAAATGAAACTTTCGTATCTCGAGGTTCCACTGTATAATGTATTAAGTATAATAAACTTTGTTCTTAGTTATTATTTATTAAATCTTCTGATGCCTCCTGTGTGAGTTCAATATATAATATATATATATATATATATAATAAGCTGAAGTTTGCATGTTCTCCTCGTTCTTGTGTAAGTTTCCTCCGGGTGTTCCGGTTTCATCCCACAGTCCAAAAGCATGCGCAGTAGACTGATTGGCGGATCCAAATCGCCCAAAGGTGTAATTGTGATTGTGAATGATTGTATGTTATTTTTTTGCCCTGCAAAGACCTGGCGAGCGGTCCAGGGTGTACTTCGTCCTACCCCAGAGTTGACCGAGATGAGCGCCAGCCTCCCTGCAACCCAAATTAGGATTAAGCGTCTCAGAAAATAAAAAAAGTTAATTAATGTTATAAGCTGAGTGTATGAGGGCAGATAGAGCCTTTCTCAGCCGACACTGGGCGAAGGCAGGGTTTACACCGGACAGCTGACCATGGCAGAGCTAGCACATGTACACACACAAAGCCATTCACACTCACATCTAGAGGCAATTTGGAGCAGCCATTTATCCTAATGTGCATGTCTTTGGACTGGGGGAAGAAACCGGAGAACGAGAAGGAAACCTACTCAAGCACAGGGAGAAGATGCAAACCCGTCACAAAAACTGAAGTCTAGGAATCGAACCCAGAACCTTCTCACTGTGACGCAGACCTGCTGCTCATACATAAACACTAATATATATAAATATATATAAATTTTGTCATCAAGGCTTTAGCCAAGAATAAATGTTTGTTGTTAAATTCTTGAAAAATTATTTATTTAAAAAAAATTATAAAAAATAAATTACAAATTTCTATCCACATATTGTATAAAGTTTATGTATAATGAAATCATTCTTGAATAAACAGGATAAAAAAAAAGGCTAGCTAGCGGGCAGTGGAGGCCCGGTGGTGAGGTGCTGGATTGCTGATCCCAGGGCTGGCGTTTGAGGCCCAGCTGTCAACAGCTGTCCCTGCTCCCCCCAGTGCCTCTAACTGGGTTATCAAAGGCCGGCCGTGTCTCTCACTGTCTGTGGTGAGAGGGATGTAAAAGAACCATTGCTGACTTTCGTCAATAGTAGCTGCATAGCCGTCAGTGTGTTTCTGCCCTGTGATGGCCTGGTGAGCTGTCCAGGGTGTACTCTGCTCTCGCCCGGAGTCGGCTGAGATGGGAACCAGCCTCCCTGCGGCCATAATTAGGATTAAACAGTTCAGAAAATGAATGAATGAATGAAAGGCTAGCTAGCATAGCACAAGTTTCTAATTTTCTGTTGTTTAGCTCCTGCCAACAAATCGGCTCTGGAACGATAGGAATGGTTCTGTACTTCCATCTGTCCGTCACACTTTAGTTTATGGATATTCAGTCCCCGCGCGGTGAAGCTGGGGCTCTCAACCTTGTTTTGCTTGTTCTGCATTGCCATATTATGGAAATAGTCCTTAAAGCAGGGGTGTCTGGACCCCCCGTAGACTTTTTTTTGTTTGTTTTTTTTTACTTATTCCGGTGTGAATGTTTGAGGTCACAGTGTATGTGCTGATATCCTTGGAGTAGATTAGCCAATCACAGCATTGGAATGTAATTGTCGTGCTGCAGTACATAAAGAACTTCTCAACAACTGTGTGTTTTCAACATCTGGAGAACAAGATTAGTGTACTGTATATATTCAGTATTCTGTTTGTGTGTGTGTGTGTGTGTGTGTGCAGAGCTTGCTGTCATGTGTGGCGTTTGGTTATGGTTGTGAGAATTTCGCAAGATATGAGGAGCAAGGCATCGGCATTCAGTGGAGCAACATCGTGGACGGTTCTCAGGATGACGACCCATACACCTTCATCATCTCTATCGTCATGATGCTGGTTGACTCTCTTATCTACTGGATCCTCACCTGGTACATCGAGAACGTCTTTCCAGGTGAATGCACCTGTACTGGATACTGATGGCATCATACCGTCCCCAGACGGTTACGGGTACGAGAGAAGAATCTAACGTTCTGTATTTCCTAAATTCCAGGGCAGTATGGAATTCCCAGGCGTTGGTATTTCCCATTCACCTCCTCATACTGGTATGGGACACCAGCGGGTGTGAACATGGACTCGGATCCTCTTGTGGCACTGGGGGAGCGGAATGGTACACTGACACGCACATACTGTATACACGCAGACGTGATCATTTATAAATACATTATTATACTGCGTATGTGTGTTTGTGTGTGTGTGTGTGTGTGTGTGTGTGTGTGTGTGTGTGTGTGTGTGTGTGTGTGTGGTTGGGTGTTAAAGGTTACCTGGAGAAGCCACCCCCTGACCTCAAAGCAGGCGTGTCTATAAGAAACCTGGTGAAGGTGTATAATACTGGAAAGAAATTGGCTGTCGACAAACTTAGTCTAGACTTCTACCAAGACCAGATCACATCATTCTTAGGACACAATGGAGCTGGAAAAACCACCACAATGTGAGTTTTGAAACACATTCGGGTATTAAACTAAATATGTATGCTAGGCATTGTCTGACGGCTGGCTTCTAAGTTGCGCATCGATAAGGTGCGCAACTATCAACCTGGAGATCGCAGGTTTAAATCTAGGTTGATGCGGCAGCCATGTGCGACTGGGAGTCCATGGGAGCTAATTGGCCAAACTCTTTTGAGAAGGACGAGTAGCATGCATTCAAAAAAAAAAAAACATTGTACACAGCACCCCCTGGTGGGCCTGCTATATGACTACACTTCCAAAAAATGGGATTTTCCATGTTAAATTTTAAAATGAACAAACCTGGATGAAGCCCTGTGCTTGTTAGAACATGGCACAAATCAGACCAGGATCCAAACGCTCGACTTATAGAATGTATTTATTAATACGAACAAACAAAACCCACAGTACAAGGAGGAATGGGCACTCTAACCTGACTGGGAAAAAAACCCAAAGCTCTAACTAGAAACCAAATACAGGGATCCCTCACTTTTCGCGGTTAATGGGGGGTCAAGACCCCCTGCAAAGACCGAATTTCCACGAAATAGGATCGACCCCCACCTGACTGATGTATACGTAGATGTATATATAATACCAATAAATACACATTCAACGCTATAAATGCTTATAATAACAAATAAGCATTCAAAAACAATGCATAAGATGTAAATAAAACATAAATAAAATGTGTCTAATTGTACATAGCTGTAAATAAAGTGTAAGAAATGTCTTTTCTGCCACACGAATGCTATTATTTCAGAGCTGTCCCAAACCGAGTCCCAAACCAGAGTCAGTAGTGAGCTTGCTCCCTTTCCCTTAACTATTTCCCTATGAAAAGTGAAAAAGTGAAGAGACAGGCTGCTAGCTCGCTACTGACTTCGTTTGCGACGTGGCCTCTGAAATCTCGCAAGCTGATTGGTCGAGACGAATTGCCCACTGAATCCGAGTCAGTAGTAACCCCTTGTGGCATTTTCATGAATTTATTTTTGCTTACTTTTATTTTCTATGAATATTTTAAAAAAATCCACGATGCACTGAAGCTGCAGAACCTGAAGCGCGAAATAGTGAGACATCATTGTAACTGCTAAGGCAAAACGAAAGAAGCACTCAATGAGGCTATCAAAATAACAAGCAAAGCTCGTGAAAAAAAGCGCTCACCAACGGTGAGGAATTAATC
This sequence comes from Euristhmus nudiceps, assembly GCA_030068295.1. Taxonomy (NCBI): domain Eukaryota; kingdom Metazoa; phylum Chordata; class Actinopteri; order Siluriformes; family Plotosidae; genus Euristhmus; species Euristhmus nudiceps. Next base: position 12,190,393 of record JAQNCB010000011.1, on the reverse strand, counting down.
TTTACACTAAAGACACAGAAGACAAACAGACTATACTGACACTTAGATGCAATGCCTTGGTAGCGTGATGAACATGGAGTGCAATGTACTGGCAAACGACAAGGAAAAGACGGACATTATATACACACACAAGGAAATGGGAATCGCTGGACACAATCTGGGGCGGGGCAGACAATCACCAGACGCGGAAGAGGAGGGCAGGATGTGTGAAGCTGAAACGAGACTAAGATAATTACTACAAAATAAAAGTGGACGAGACCATAGACCTACTGAAGAATGCAAAACACAAGAAAAAACTTAGCTTCACTGGCACGACATGACAGCGATGGCCTGGCGGGCAGTCCAGGGTGTACTCCGCCCTTGCCTAGGGTCAGCTGTGATGGGCGCCAGCCTCCTCAGATTAAGCGTCTTAAAAAATGAATGACTGAATGAAGATCTGGATGAAACTTATTCATTCATTCATTCATTTTCTGAAGCGTTTAATCCTAATTAGTGTCACGGGGAGGCTAGCGCCCAGCTCAACCGACTCTGCACAATGGCAGAGCACACCATGGACAGCTCACCAGGCCATCGCAGGGCTCATTTAAATACACTGAACAAAAATATAAGTGCACAATTTATTTTTTTTCCAAATATTTTTTGACAATACGGAAATTTTTCAACGAAACAGTAATTCTTTTATTCTTACCTTCATACTTAATAAAACCAAAAGAAACATGACTAAACAGTTTTCTGCTCACAGTTCATGAGCTATCACAGCCGGAACCGTCCAAGGGTCAGTGGGCAAAATGCACAGCACTCAGTACCGAGTGTTTCCAACGTCTGCATCACGTAAAGCAGTCCATCTCGGACGCATGGAGTTATCGTGATGGTCAAACGTAGCCTGTGGAATGTTTCCCATTCCTCCTGCAGCGCAACTCGGAGCTGGGCCACGTTTTCTGGAACCGGAAAACACGTCGACTCACCCACTGATCCAGAACATCCCAGAGGTGTTTAATTGGTGGCATATCGAGGGAATATGCCGGCCAGTTGTGAACAATGAAATCCTCATGTTTTGACTCTGCTACCACAGATATCCCAGCATTCAGCATGCCAATGGCACGCTGCCTCATGACTCGTGTCATCTGTGGCATTGTGACTCGTGACAAAAGTGTACATTCCGGGGTGGCCTTTTACTGGCACTGGTGGAAGGATTGCCTGTGTATTGGTCACGCTGACTGACCAAATGAATGTTGTGCCTGATGCCAATTATGACTGGAATAACTCCGTGATTGCATAATTTCACAGAGAAATGGGGAACCAGGATTCAGCACAACAAATCATTCCACTCAACAATAAACACCAATAAATATATGTCTGTGTTTCTGTGGTGACTTTGCAAGCTCTCCCCGTGCTTGCGCGAGTTTCCTCCGGGAATGCCGGTTTCTTCCTACAGTTCAAAAACATGCAGAGTAAGTTAGTTGACTGTTCCAAATTACCTCAAATTGTAAATTGCCCAGTGAGCTGTTCAAAGTGTACCCCACCTTTACCCAGAGTCAGCTGAGATCAGCGCCAGTCTCCCTGCGTCCCTCACTAGGATTCGGTAGCCTGGAAAATGAATGAATGTACAGTGGTACCATGAGATACGAAATTAATCCATTCCGGAGTGGCTTTCGTATCATGATTTTTTCGTATAATGAATCGTGTTTTACATGTAAATCGCCTAATTCGTTCCAGGCTCTACAAAAACGCCACATTAAATTATATAATAACGGTAAAACCAGAATGAAATAAGAGCCGAATACATTTGAATCATTCAATATACCGAACCTAACCGTTACTACCTGTAAATGAAGGAGATAATAGAAGAGCAATGCAAAAGAAAAAAAAATAGGGATATGTGGAACCTTACCTTTCAATTGAGGCGATGTCTGAAGGTGAAAGTGGTGAGGAGGAGGTTAAAGAAAATAAAAAAATGGCAAAAAATAAAAACATTAAATTTATTTACACTTAAATTTTTCTTTTTTTTTCTGTTTCTATTTTTTAATCGGATTCTTCTTCTTCTTCCGTTCTCTGTTTCTCTGTTCTCGGCCATTACTCCTTCGCAGTATCACTCAACCGCATGCCAGCCTCATACTTCTTTATTATCTCCAGCTTCGTTTCCAAAGAAAGCATCCTCTTCTTTTCTTGAACGTTAGCAATGTTCTTGCGACCCTTGGCTAGACAAATACAGTAACGGTTGAATAAAACAACACATAAACTGAACAATAGTGAATGCCGAAACAAAATGCCAGTACTGAGCTCAGGCAATACAGAGAGAGAGCTTGATGAGAAAGGAGAGCAGTATCATATTATTGAGCATGATGAGCAAAGATTCTAACCAATAGGAGAGCAGTATCATGTTCCTGAGCATGATGGGCAAATATTCTAACCAATAGGAGAGCAATATCATGTTCCTGAGCATGATGGGCAAAGATTCTAACCAATAGGAGAGCAATATCATGTTCCTGAGCTTGATGGGCAAACAGTCTAACTAATAGGAGAGCAATATCATGTTCCTGAGCATAATGGGCAAAGATTCTAACCAATAGGAGAGCAATATCATGTTCCTTATCATGATGGTCAAAGAGTCTAACCAATAGGAAAGCAATATCATGTTCCAGAGCATGATGGGCAAAGGTTCCAACCAATAGGAGAGCAATATCATGTTCCTGGGCATGATGGGCAAAGAGTCTAACCAATAGAAGAGCAGTGTCATGTTCCTGGGCAAGATGGGAAAAGAGTCTAACCAATAGGAGAGAAGTATCATTTTACTGAACATGATGGGAAAGATTCTAACCAATAGGCTGGCCGGGGCATGTTTATGGCACGAATTTTGAAAATTCAAAGCGGCAGTGTTCCGTTTCTTTCATACATTGAATGTTTTTTCGTAAAAAAACTTTTGCATATCCTTTCGTAAAACGAATTTGTCGTGTACTGAAGCTTTCGCATCTCGAGGTTCTACTGTATTAACTGATGAGTAATTCATTAGAGTTCATGTGAGAAGACTTTCAGCAGTGGGACTTTATTCTTATACATATAATTATTATGGATATGGCGCCATATTGTATAAAATCTATATTTCACTTTATAATGAAGAACATTCAGCCTGTTTTTTACCTCTGCCTTTCGAATGTTATATCTACCAGCCCAGTACACTAACCTGTTGACCACTTGATAGAACCCCACCTCTGATTTATGTTCATGTTTAAAGAGTCAAATCTCTGATGTATACGGTATATACTTTATGCTCATGTAACCATATGATGCCCTGTGCTGTCCGTAGGTCCATTCTGACCGGCTTGTTCGCCCCAACATCTGGCACTGCTTACATTAATGGCCTCGACATTCGCAAGGACATGGACAGTATACGCAAGACGCTCGGCATGTGCCCACAACACAACGTCTTATTTAATGAGTAAGTGTCAGATGTCAGTCTCGAGTTACAATGATGAAGGTGAAGCTCACACAGGTTTATTTGCACATCATGAATGTTAATTACTTCAGGGTCGAGTGAGTGGTGACTGGGAAATGATCTCAAATAGATATTACTGTATTATAGACCACCAGTGGATCCATATATTTCAGGAAGACACAATCCCAAACATGCATCGAAGTTGTGGAGAGATTAGTTCTATTTTGGAGCTGGTTGGCGGCCATCTTGGTGAGACCAACTCACTTTAGGATTTCAAAGACAAAACAAGTCCTAAAAACCCTGAAAATGTTCCTGCTACTAATTGATCACATAAAGGTTTCCTGCAGAGTCAGTATTAAGGAACAGCTGCAAACTATTCGGGAATCAGTTCTACAGAAACTGTGGATTAAAAAAAATACCGTATTTTCCGGACTATAGAGCGCACCTGAATATAATCCGCACCCACTAAAATTTAAAAGAAATACATATTTTCACATATAAGCCACACTGGACTATAAGTCGCCGATATCCAGGCTGAGAAATAAGATATTTACCGAAGCTAAACAGTGAGTTTGGTTGAGCTTTATCATGCTGCATATTTAAAAACACACTCACGGAAGCAAAACAGTCCATTCCAAACGCATCCACAATCCATTCACAAATGGTGACATAACTCGCGCGACGCTGCCTCCCAGTCTGAGTGAAAGAGTGCTCGCCATAGATTCATTGATGTTGAATTCTCTCACGGCTGCTCTATTCCCATTTATGACCGTGTAAGAGATTGCCTGTAGTTTGACTTGTGCCTCATAAGCATGTTTCTTCGCTGGTGCCATCTTCGGAGGTCTGTAGCCAAACAAATGTTGTTTTGTAGCACACCGGCAGTACAGTATACCTATCTACTGGGGGCATGACGGAGGTACGCGTGTGTACTGTACACAGCGTTACGTGATGTTCCTAATGGGTTTGACGTTGCCAGCGTACATAGCATGACTCCCGCTGTTACGTTTTTGCACTTCTTGCTAGAGCGCCCTCTGAGGGCTGAAGAAAAATTCAGAGAAAAGCCGCATCTCTGTATAAGCCGCATGGTTCAAAGCGTGGGGAAAAGTTGCAACTTATAGTCCGGTAAATACGGTATGTAAAAACAATTTCAACTTTTGAGGGCAGCAGTGGCCTAATGGTTAGAGTTTGGGACGGAAAGGTCGCTAGTTTAATTCCCGAACCAGCATGAAGAATTGGTGGTGCCAGGGGAAGTGAGAAGCACCTTCTCTTCTTTACCTTCATGGCTGAAGCGCCCTTGAGCAAGACACCTACCCCCCAACTGCTCTCTTCTCCAAGTGTGTGCGCCCTCACTGTTTATGTGGGTGTGTATGTGTGTGTGTGTGTGTGTGTGCTCACTTTGGATGGGTTAAATGTGGAGCCATAATCCCCCCTGTGGGATACAACCTGCAGTGTCTAGGATCTGGCTGAGATTATTGATTAATACATTGGCAAATTTAAGACGTACCGCATAGTGTCTTTGTAAACGATGCATCTTAAGGGTATCCATGTGCAAGCATCAACAGCAGCCGAAGATGAATTTAAGCATAAACTCGATAAAAGAAGACAAAGAGTTTCAGAATAAATCCCAGGAATATATAAATCCATTCATTGCATGGCCTGTGGCTCAGTGGTTACGGTTGAGTGATAGTCTGTAAGTTCTAGAGTGTGCAAGAGAACCATTGTTTGACCTTGGAGCAAATTCCAGCACGTTCAACAGGATCCACTTTGTGAGATGAGCATTAGTTTGTGAACCACTTTATATAGTGGTGTCTGCCAAATTTGGGAACTTTTAAGTTCTCCAATTGTCCAGAGCATTTTCATGAACGTGTGTGTGTGTGTGTGTGTGTGTGTGTGTGTGTGTGTGTGTGTGGCGGGTCATGAATCCCTTATTAAGATTACATGCTTGGCATGCAGCTCCGAGAAACTGTCGTTTAATGACCGTATTCATGAATGCTTATTGAATTCGCAGCTCATTTATTGCAGTCAGACAGCGCGTACATTACACACCAGGCTGCCGTGGGTTTGTTCAGAGGTGCACGCTGAATACTATATGAGAATAGATTTTACCTGAAATGCTCTGCATGACTGCATAATGGATGTGTTTGTTTCCCAGCCTGACGGTGGAGGAGCACATCTATTTCTATGCGCGTCTCAAGGGGAGGAGCTCCAAGGAAGTCAAACAGGAAATAGATCAAATGATCAAAGATGTCGGGCTACCACATAAGCGCAAGGATATCGCCAGGAACCTTTCAGGTATAACTGAGAGAGCTACTGTGCACCAACGAGCATATAAAAACGAAATAAACACACATATATATTTAGATATATATATATATATATATATATATATATATATATATATAGAGAGAGAGAGAGAGAGAGAGATTGTTATACTGTTTGTTGTGTTTGCTGACAGGTGGGATGCAGAGAAAATTGTCGGTTGCCATAGCATTTATAGGCGGGTCCAATGTAGTGATTCTGGACGAGCCGACAGCCGGAGTGGATCCATATGCCAGGAGAGGAATCTGGGAACTGCTGCTAAAATATAAAACAGGTCAGGATAAGAAGAATAAAACACACCACAACAAGGTATCTTATATATATATATATATATATATATATATATACACACAGGGATCCCTCAATTTTGGCGGTTAATGGGGGTCGAGACCCGACACGAACACTGAATTTCCGTGAAGTAGGATCGACCCCCCT
>JAQNCB010000011.1:12134284-12146921 GCA_030068295.1 Euristhmus nudiceps | reverse complement strand
GCGAGGGCGGGGTACACCCTGGACAATTCCCTAGGCCATCACAGCCCTTTAATACAGCATATATATACAGTTGAACCTCGCTTGTACGGACGCCGATTTTACGGATTTCGGTTCGAATGGACAACCCGATTTTTTATTTATTTATTTATTTTAAAGATAGTTCGGATTTTGGCGAGTCGGTGTCATGAGAATGCCAGTGTTTATAAGCCTTGAGCTGTGTGCTGAGTTTGTGAAGAATTTGGAGTTAAAAAACAAACAGTAAGTGATATTAGAAATCAAAGGAAAAGTTACAAAAGTTTGCTCTGCAGTTTGATGTTGGTTCTAGTAAAGGTAATGTATGTGCTCGTATGAACGAAAGTACACGGTGTGGAGATAATGTCCGCCGGCGCTAGCACTACGCGATTTAGAAATCGTCACGGTATATGTAATAAGGTGGAGCAACTAGCGCGTAGTGCTAACGGCAGTGCTGTTGAGCCTTTCAGGGAGTAGTTAAATGAATTGCTGTATAATGTATTACAATATGTATTACATTTATTTACTGTACAGGTACAATATAAATGTATTATTTGGGTGTTAAATGCTCAGTACTACTGTGCTTTTACAGAACTTTGAGGTGATTTTACTAGTACAGTATTCAGAATGGAGTATAGCCCCGCCCTGAACTGACACTTCACTCGACCGGACTATTCACTCGATTGGACGCCCCATCCCCCCTTTTAGTCCGTTCGACCGAGGTTCGACTGTATATATATATTTATTTATGCACTGCATAAAAGCCTGGCTCCGAAATGGTTTGCATTCATTTTCAGTGAATCACCTCCCATAATATCACTTCCTGATTTATCAACAGTACGCGGAAACATATTTCTCTTCAAGGGCAAAACAAGGAAATTTTTCTGCGAAGTGGAAGTTCAGGCAGCGCTGACATAATGGATGCGCACTTTGGGTTGCCAGTGTGAACACGGCTGCAGCTGAAAAAATCAAACTCATGGCTTTCCATGGAGCTCCGCTAAAACGGATGATGTCATTTATGAATGTACCTTGTTACTATCAGTCCCTGCCTCTTCTTCTCTATGCAGTGATATCATCATGATACTATATAATGTTCACTTAATGATATCATAGACATGGCTTATCTGATACAGAAGCTCTCGAAACACATCATTACAGGATCCCTGTCCTAGTGCACACCATGTAGAGTTTAGTTCCAACCCAAATTACATGAGATCCATCATTATTATTACACAACTGCCCCAGATGACTAAGATACTGCTGAAATGGGCAAGTGGAGAATAATGGAAGAAAAAAAAGACCTTGAAGATAGACTGCTTAGGATTTGAGGATTTCTTTAACCCTAGAATGGTTGGTGGAATTCACCCGGTGTAATTGACGTGGTTGTGTAACTCATACGTCTGGCACATGCCGGTACACGCCGTGTACCCACTTGTTTTGGTGGCGGAGTTGCGTGTACTCACTTAATTTGGTCTACTTTATAGTTTATCAACGTAAATTTCCGCGAATGTGTGAATAAAAAGCGGAGATGAAGCGCTAAATAGTTTCAAAGCCCCTCACAGATGCGGAGATGAAGAGATGAAGTGCTAAATAGTTTCAAAGCCCCTCACAGATGCGGAGATGAAGAGATGAAGTGGTTTCACTTTCAATTTCACTTTTGCGTGCTGCGGGTGGAGGGCGGAGCGCGGAGTGGGGGAGGGGGTGTGCACGTGCGCTTTTGTTCTATAATGTATTATGTCATTATTATGTAATTTATTATTATTATTATTATTATTATTATTAAGTGCTAAATGGTGTCAAAGCGCGCACGCACTAAACACCCCCCCCAGCTCCGCTGCCATCGTGTTCTCGCTTATTTTTTTAGCACTACAGCCCTAGTTATAAGTCTGTCATAACTATGTTATTACATATTATTTAATTTAGGGTAAAATTCTCCCTGGTTTACCTTCCACATTAGCACATTAGAGGGTAACCATTCTAGGGTTAATAATATTTCCCCCCATTTAGGTTATAAGGATGCTTATCGAAAGCTTTCAGAGAGCCATGTGCTTTGCCTACGTGCCTGTGCAAGTTCATTCAGCGCAACAATACAACAGCTTCACAGGAAATGTTTACACTGGCTTGTTTCATTCACCTGAAAATATATTGCTTTATGCAAGACATTGCTTCCAATCAATCTAAAATGACGTACTGCAGCATATTTGGGTAGTCAACGGGGGAAAAAAAAAAAACGTGCCCTCGCAAACTCCTCAGAACCCTGCCTTTGAATTCGGTCGATATCATCTCATGATAACTCCAACATGGAACATCACAGAGAATTTCCAGCACGGTTCAATTCAACGGAAGCACGGCAGGATTCTGTCAAGATTTTTAAAAGGCCCAGTGACAGACCTGTCGGCGGGAAGCGCACGCTGAGCAGGGTGTAAACCTTTAGCTACATTCCAATCGCTATGCTAATGGCTTCTCAAGTGTGAATGTAGTGAAGTTTCTTCTCTCACTGCAAACCAGTTTATTTTTGCTTTGTTGCTCAGGCGCAAGGAAGGAGGATGTATGACTGTGTGCACACACACATACACACACACACACACACACACACACACACACACACACACACAGAGTTGACCCAGTTTGCAAGCTGAGTCTTAACTCAAGTCATTGCTCTATGACGAAGGAATCTCATACCAAAGCGGGAGTGAATTAAACGCTCAGCTGGTTGGGTTCTGCACTAGTGACTGAGTTATGAGTTTAAATCCCAGGACTGCCAGAGCACCACTGATGTGTTCCTGAGCAACACCTCTTAACCATCAACAGCTTACATCTTTCTCATGTGTACGTTGTTACTGGTTTCTCCCACAAGAAATCACGTTGCACTTGTCTATCACCATCTGGCCAGGACTCAATAAAGCCATCTTTCTTATGTCTCATGAGCATTACTGCAGATTTAATTAAGCCACCACACTGACACGTATGCAAAGAAAGAAGGAAAGAAAGAAGGAAAGAAAGAAAGAAAGAAAGAAAGAAAGAAAGAAAGAAAGAAAGAAAGAAAATAAGAAAGAAAGAAGGAAGGAAAGAAAGAAAGAAGGAACATAAGAAAGAAAGAAAGAAAGAATGAAGGAAAGAAAGAAGGAAAATAAGAAAGAAGAAAGAAAGAAGGAAGGAAAGAAAAAAATTAAGAAAGAAGGAAAGAAAATAAGAAGTAAAGAAAGAAAGAATGATGGAATGAAAGAAAGAATGAAAGAAAGAAGGAAGGAAAGAAAGAAGGAAGGAAGGAAAGAAACAAACAAAGAAAGAAGGAAAGAAAGAAAGAAGGAAGGAAGGAAAAAAGAAATAAAGAAAGAAGGAAGGAAAGAAAGAAATAAGGAAAATAAGAAAGAAGGAAAGAAAGAAAGAAAGATCGAAAGAAAAAATGAAGGAAAGAATGAAGGAAAGTAAGAAAGAAGGAAGGAAAGAAAGAATGAAAGAAAGAAGGAAAGAAAGAAATAAGGAAAATAAGAAAGAAGGAAAGAAAGAAAGAAAGATCGAAAGAAAGAATGAAGGAAAGAAAGAAGGAAAGTAAGAAAGAAAGAAAGAAAGAAAGAAAGAAGGAAGGAAAAAAAGATCGAAAGAAAGAAGGAAGGAAAGAAAGCAGAAATCCTGTTGATTGTAGTTTGATTGCTAGGCACATGCTGTTGCTAATTAAATGATCTCAATAAACAATGCCTCCTAGTTTTATCAGCTTTGGTTCACTTTGATTACAGTTAATTGTAAGAACTCTAATTATGCTGCTCGTTTAGAGGAGCCGCTTGGGTCATTTTAAGATACATATGAAAGATTTGGTTTATTAAACAAAGTGGAAATTTAGAAGGGTGGATAATGAATCAACATTGTTTTTTTTTGTTTGTTTGTTTTGTTTTTTTAGATAATTAAACATGCCCAGCATATAAAAATGAATACTGATGCTCCCCAACTTACGAACTTTCATTTTACGAACATTCGGAGATACGAACAGAGTTGCCTGTAAATCAGATTTTGTATTTAGCGCCTTTTCTGTGTTGTACGTTTTTCCGCCACTGATACCAACGCCCGGCGCTGTGATCGTAAACAAACTTTCCGCCCAGCATCACTCTGCTCCGCCCATTCCGTCATGTGTTATCCGAGTGTTCAGACGTCCTCAGTGAAGTCTTGTGTTTTATCGTTCCTTTGTTCGTACATCCCTAATCCAATATGGTTGGTGAAAAGCGAAAGTGAAAGAAAAAGCGGCGAGCGTCTCATTTGAAACGAAAGTGGCGATTATAAAGAAACTTGATGCTGGTGAGAACATGGTCAATGTGGCACGTTACTTACACACGTTACTGATACAACAACTTACCAACAAATTCACCGAACGAACCGCCGTTCAGAACATAACTCGTTTGTTAGTTGGGGAGCGTCTGTATGGCCATCATTTGTCCCTTTTGGACAGTGGCAGGACAGGTGTTCTTTATAGAGAAGCCATGTGTCCTCCTAGAAGAATTCCATTCATTCAGTCAGTCATCCTCTCGCTTGAACTTGTACTTGAGAAGCTCTCATCCGTCATATTGCGAATATGGCTGCCCACCATCTAAACTGGTAACGTTCTACAGCATGGCGCCCTCTCACTTTGCCTTGCTCATGTCCAGTCACTTACTCCCATTCCTCCTTAACACACTATTCAGCCAAATGACTCACTGTGCTCCAACTGAACGATCACCATAACTAGGCACCCACTCTCTCCCACAAACGCCTTGGTAGATGTGAATCATTGATGTGGACAAAACACCCATACTATTTCAACATCTCGTGGCTGGGCGTCACAGTGGATAGGGAGTCGATCCAAGGAACACTAGGTGCAAGTCAGGAATACACCCTCAGTCTATTGAAGAGCACCATGCACTCATTCACACCTAGGAACAGTTCAAGGTTACCTTCTCGCCTTCACCTCTGGAATGAAACCAGAGAACCGAAAAGGAACCAGTGTGATCCAGGGTAAACTCCCACTTCATAGTCAGTGTTCATGGAATCCATGGGAGAGACTCTGACTTTACTTTGACCAGAGTTATGCATATGATGAAAATAAATGAATGGGTGGGTAGGTAGGTGGATGGATGAATGGATGTGTGACTAGATAGATGGATGGATGATCCAGATGATGGATGGATGGATGGATGGATGGATGGGTAGGAAAATGGCTGGAATGGGTGAATGAATGAATGAATGGATGGGTAAGTGGATGGCGGGAAGGGTGGGTGATCAGAAAGGGTGAATGGATAGATTGATGGGTGGATGGATGAGTGGGTGGAGAGACTGATGATGGGTAGGTGGCTGGAATGGGTGAATGGATGGGTAAGAGTATGGATGGACGGGTTGGATAGACAGGTGGGTGGAGAGATTGATGACAGGTGGATGTGTGGGTGGGTGGATGGATGGATAGATGGATGGATGGATGGAATGATGGGTAGGAAGGTGGCTGGAATGGGTGAATGAATGAATGGATGGGTAAATGGATGGGTGGTCAGAAAGGGTAAATGGATAGATTGATGGGGGGATGGATGAGTGGGTGGAAAGACTGATGACTGGAATGGGTGAATGGATGGGTAAGTGGATGGATGGATGGATTGATGGGTTGGGTAGACAGGTGGGTGGAGAGATTGATGACAGGTGGATGTGTGGGTGGATGGATGGATGGGTAAATGGATGACTGAGTGGGTTTGTAGTGTGGCAAATCGCTGGATGGATGGATGGATGGATGAGTGGGTGGATGGTTGGACAGATGAGTGAATGAACTTGGGATTTGAGCAGTAAAGGACAAGCTGCTCAGCTTTGTTAATTATGTCCTGATATTCATCTATCCGCGAAGATTAATTGTTTCTTGCCTGTACCCGTGTTTGCTTTAATCTCTAATTTAGAATGATGGTGAATTAGCAAGCTTCCAACCATCACATGCACATCTGGATAAAACTATCAGGAGAGACCAGAGGAGTCTTTTATGAGCCTCATTAAAACCTATATCTCATCACAGACTTCATGCAGCCATGATGGTCTGACAGGGAGTGAATATTGCACCATAATGAGTAAAGTGAGAGCAGACTGAAACGCAGAGGCAATATTCATTTTCCACTGTGTCTCTTCTCAAAGAATCAGAACCAATTTGCCAATCTTACACTGCTAACGTTGCTCCAGGGTGACAGCGTGTGCTCAAGTTTGCCAAGTGTGGTAGAACAGCAGCCGTGTTACATGCGAAGGGGCGCGGATGCGCTTAATTATAACAACAGAGAACCAATCAACAACTCTCCTTCATCTGCATATATGAATCTCATTAATCAACTCAAAGGACAACTGAGTCAACAAAGTAAAGTTTATAAGCTGCTTACAGAGTGTGTGTGTGCTCACAGTAAGAAAGGGTGATGAGCCTCTTACTGATCTGTTAATTGCCAATTATGACCCTCTCTCCATTACCCACTGTGCAAATTAGCAATTAAATGATGAGACCATGTATGTGCCATCTCTTGAGTATAATACCTCCACTGCATTTTATCTGTCTGGGATTGTATTCCATTTTTGTATATCTTCTGGTGCAGGGCAATCAGGGTGAGCCTTAATGCATAATGATCATGTGATATTAAAAGCTGTCCTGGTCCCTTTCTTTTTCTTGCTCTCCTCATAGAAAACACAGAGTACCACAGACACATTGCAGGACCTCACCGGTCGAAATATGACTGACTTCTTGATCAAGACCTATGAGAAAACTGGGAAAATACGGTAATACCATAATAATAGGATACTATCCGCGAGCAAGCAGGTATCTACAGTGTAACATGCATTTTAATCTCTGTAGGCCACATCAGTATCCCTGCAGGCATCATCTCAGTCCTCGTTTCTAGAGACTACGTCTCCAGGAGGCTGCTGGCTACTCTTCCCTGCAGGCCCAGTCTTGCTATCCATTCTATCCCCATTAGCATCCCATTCATAACCCAGGCCACTACATTGAGACAGGCCATATCTCTCTTTCATTCCCACAGGCCATATCTCTTTCTCTACCCTATTCGATCACTGTAGGCCTGATTTACACTATAAAGCATAAAGGATATGGACACCTGACTCTCAGACCTATACTGGGGACCATCCTCAAATTGTTGCATTGTAGTGTTGCTCTGAATAATGCAACGTCCATAAAGAACGTTGGTGTGGAATAACTCTTGGTCTGCACAGAAACCTGACCACAACCCCAGTGTACACCATTAGGATAAAGTGGAAGACGGACTGTGCACCAGTCCTTGTCTGACATCAGTAATCAGTGCTCAACCTTACTAATGCTCTTTTGGTTGAAATTTGTAGATGCCCTAAGAAAGTTATTTTCACAGCAAAGGGTCAATTAATACGCAAAAGGATACTCAGCAATCACATATGGGTGTGATTGGTCAAGTGTTGCCATGCTTTTGGCCACATAGCACCTCCCAGTCCCTACCCTATCAATACAGGCTTCATCCCTGTTCCCATTTCATCACCAAAGACTCCATCTCTGTGCCATTATCACGGGCACAAAAGCTGTCCCTGCTTTGACCCATCACCAAATTCTCCAGCTCTGTCTTGTTCCCATCCCTGCAGACTCCATACACTGTACTCTCTGTGATGCCCACTTCAGACCTACTTCTTTACCCATCATCTGTAGACCATATTCCTGCCCAGTTTCAATGCCTACTCCTGCCCCACTCCTGCACTTCCTTCCTACAGGACCAATCATTGTCCACACCCAACTTTGTAGGTCAAATCCTCATTTACTACAGCAATGTCCAATCCTTTCCTGGAGGGCTACCTTCCTGAAAACTTTGGACCCAACTCTAATCCTGCACACCTGACCTTTTGATTACTGCCCTAAGAAGTTCCTGATCAACTAAAAGAGGTGTGTAAGACTTTGGATGGAGATAAAATCTGCAAGAAGCTAGCTCTCTTTAGGAGCAGGGTTGCCTGATCTACTATGTACCTTATTATTGTGGGACCCAATTCTGTCAGCCTTACAGTCCCCACCTTGACCCCCACCCCATTATCCCAGTTTGTTTCCGGTCTCTAGCTCATCCCTGTACCCACATCTTAAAGCCTCCACCCCTTTGCTGTCAGGACCATCTCATTCCCTAGATCATGCCAAAAACCCTTTTCTCCATCTCAACAACATCACCGTAGACAACATTTATGGAAAGTGTCACATATTCGGTTGCCAGGAAGTACTCTACAAGGAATAGCAAACATGTCACATCTGCACAGTAAATCTGGTTAATGGAAGACAGGTTGGTCGATGGACCAATTTTTGGTATTGTAGACTAGTAGAATAGAATTACTCACAATGTCTTATAAAAGAAAATTACCACAAAATCTTAAATCAAATGCCAAATAAGAGTAATATTTGGTCAGCTAAGCCTATTGCATCACCTCTTTACAGATATGGAGGCATTTCAGTTGGAGCTATGAACTCTCAGGCCAAACTCAATGAATCTGAGATTACTGCAATTTTATCCGACCTCAAGACTTTCTTCAATTCATCACAGGTAAGGTGTCCAAACATTCTCTTTGTTTTGTTGGTCCATCTTTGTTGGTATAAGTAAAAATGGAGGCACGGTGGCGTAGTGGCTCCCAGCAAGGAGGTCCTGGGTTCAAGTCCCAAGCTCTGGCGTTTCTGTGTGCAGTTTACATGTTCGCCCAGCGCTTGGTTGGGTTTCCTCAGGGGAGTCCAGTTTCCTAAAACCATGCATGTGAAGCTAATCAGCCCCCTTGGTATGGATGTGTCTGTGAATGGGTGTATGTGTGTTGTCCTGCGATGGGCTGGCCCAGTATATCCCACCTTTGCCCATTTTCGGCTGAGATAGGCTCCAGATTGGTAAGTGCGTGATGTCTCAGTAGCTCTCCCAGATGCACTTCCTGCTTTCTTTATAAACTGTGATCATCGTGCGGCATAAATTAGAGATAAATGCGTTTTGACACTAATCGAATCTCCAATTTGAGACAGCCGGTGTGTCTTGAGGCTCCGCCGCCAGAGGTCACCGAATATGTTTATGAGTTATGTATTATTCATAGGCGTGAAAAAATAAGAGCATCGAGATCTGACTGATTTGTGCTGTTCAGTCCCACACTGCACCAGCTCATGTTCATGCACCTCTCCCGTGTTCCGAGCATTAGCATTTAAATCATATGTCGCTGAGTGTGTGTGTGTGTGTCTGTGTGTGTGTGTGTGTGTGTGTGTGTGTTTGTGCAGAACTAATGATATTAATCTCTTCCGACCTGTTTGTCTGTCTCTTTTCCCAGAACAACATCACTGAAAAGTTCTTCCAAGACTTAGAGACCTTACTGGGAGATTTGGTAACGAAGGACAACGTAAAAGTAAGCCTCACCTCTTCCTTCTGTTTTTTCCAGCGGATGGGCAACAGAGGTAAACAATACTTAAGGATGGCTTTATTGCTTTTTTAGCCTGTACGGTGTTTATAGTCTAACGCAGAGCAAATGTGTCTTCTTCTGGAGATCGTAATATGTTCTAATGATCACTGAAGACAATTGAGCATCCAATACACACACACACACACACACATGCTCACCGTGGGTGTGTGATGTAGCATTAGAGCGTAGTGGGAGGTCGTGCAGAGCAGACAGAGCAGCACTAATTAGAGCTGTAATGCCAGTGGGGGCTGTGTTCTTCTCTCTCTATCTATCCCTCAGTTTGTCTGGTCAATTAGATGCTTGTTTCTTTTTCTCCTCATTCACTCTGACTGCAGATAATGAGAGAAACACTCGGCGCATTATGGACAAATTAGTCTTAATGATGAGTAAAGAAGCTAAGAATATTAATTACTATTGATTCTCTTCTCCGTCTCACTCAGTGGGTGTATGTGTGTTGCTTGTGTGTGTGTGTGTGTGTGTGTGTGTGTTAGGTGTGGTTCTATAACCAAGGATGGCACGCAATCGTATCTTTCCTGAATGTAGCCACTAATGCCATCCTCAGAGGGAGTCTTCCCGCCGGTGCGCAGCCCAAGCTTTATGGCATCTCAGCCTTTAATCATCCGCTCAACCTCACCAAACTACAGCTCACCGCCACGTTGTGAGTATTCAGCCAATCAGATGCTTTCATGCATTGATACGCCGGATTATCCTTATCCTCATTAATGCCCAGTTGTCACAGAGCTCAGAAACAGAAAGATGTGTTCAGCCAATCAGGGGCTTGCATACATACATACATTACTCTTGGAGTGTTCAGCCAATCAGAAGCTCTAATAAATGTAGGTCTCAATCTGTAATTGTTCATCCAATCAGAAGCCACCTTTTACCCAATCCGGAATACCGTATACATGCATGGTTGTTTTATTGGAATTACCGTACAGTTATCTATTATTCGAGGCGAGGTGGATGTCGCAGCACGATATAATTTGGCGACATTTGCCAAGCCACGTAATCCTACTAGGCTCACACGGAGGCTGGAGCCTATATCAGCTGACATTGAGCGAAGGCAGAATACACCCTGAACAGCTCACCAGACCATCGCAGGGCCAGCACATACATTTGCTAACACTCACACTCACACTAACACATCGGGGCAATTTGGAACAGCCAGTTAGCCTAATGTGCACTCCACATAGAGACGCCCGAGCTTGGGACTTGAACCGGGGCCCTTTTAGTTGTGAGGCGGACATGCTAACTACTATGCTAATATGCTACTATGCTACCATGCTCCCCATTCACCAAACCTGAGGAAAATAATTGTTTTAGTATACAGGGATCCCTCACTTTTCACGGTTAATGGGTGTCGAGACCCGATGCGAACACGGAATTTCCGCGAAGTAGGATCGACCCCCCTGACTGATGTATACGTACATGTATATGTGTACATAATATCAATAAATACATATTCAACACTATAAATGCGTATAATAACAATTAAACATTCAAAAACAACACATGAGATGTAAATAAAATATAAATAATATAAAATATTACGTGTAATTGTACATGGATGTAAATAAAGTGTAAGAAATGTGTTTGGGAGCCATGTTGCAAACCGTGTCCCAAACCGAGTCCCAAACCGGAGTCAATAGTGACCTTGCGGCCTTTCCCTTAACCTTTTCCCTATTTAATAGTGAAAAAGTTAAGGGAAAGGCCGTATGTTCACTACCAACTCCGGTTTGGGACACGGCCTCTGAAATCTCTCAAGCTGATTGATCAAGACGAATTTCCCAGCATTCGTGTAAACACATGAAGAAGAAGAAGAGGCTGGGATCCGAATCCGAGTCAGTAGCGACCCCTAGCGGCATTTTCCTGATCTCTTCCCCTTTTTCCTTATTTTTTTATTTTTCAATGAATATTTTTAAAAAATCCGTGATGCACTGAAACCGCAGAACCTGAAGCATGATATATAGGGACGGATGACTGTATTACATGGGAACATTAGCAAAAATAACATTAATGAATTTTTTTAAAGCATTGCAGCAGTAGCTTATCCCGAGATAGCGGACCAATCAGGTTGCGCCTTTCCCTTTGATATAGATTACTCTCTCAGTGGTTAGACACACAGGCTCTGTGATACGACTGTCTGGAACTGCTGAGCCTACAAGGTTCCCACACGCTGTCTGTTGTGATTCGAGCTGATCATAAGGACTTATGTCTAACTCACTGCCCACATGAATTACTCTGGAACTCTTCAGCTCTGAGATATCATTCCGTTTAGATTTATTCAATCAGCTGCTTTCATCATCAGATATTAGCATGTTTTTATCACTCATCTGTGGGCATTTGACCTCAAATGTAAATAGTAGCTCTTTCTCCGAATATGTTTACACAGGCTTGCCCTCTCTGGCACTGCAGTATGAATATTTATCCTTGACTATTACAGTGTTTGAGTCTTCAGCCGTTAATTTATGCTGCATTATGAGGATTCAGTGAGTGGTCAGTAATTCCTTGTTTCTTGAGCTCAATTATGACATTGGGCGTCTGTGTGTGAGTGTGTGTGGTTGTGAGTTCATTAATTGCCCCTGTTGTTTGCCCGATGTTCAAGGTTACCTGTATAAAGACGTCTGGCTGCAGCCCATATTAAAGTGTATTATCGCAAAAAGGCGGTCTTGTGGCCTGATTGCGTCCAGCTTTTTATGATAAATGCAGTTCCATATTAGTAGAGGGAGCTTATTTAATATAATTATACCCCTCTAGGTAGTGTCCATGTGGATGTGCGTGCATATGTGTGTGTGTATGCATGCTTCCACGCTTAACTGCACCCACCTTGCGAGGGTGTGTTGATGCCGCTGCGTTGTGAATGAAGATGGATCATTAGGAATCAGGGGTCAGTGTTGAAGACAAAGACAGAGTACTGAAGCATTGCATACCCACAGGGCATACACACACACACACACACACACACACACACACACACACACACGGTTCTCTGGTTAAGGGTAACATGTCGTATTGTATCCTTTTAACTAATGAGTGTTTGGGAAGCGCTGCTGGCATGTATCTACTAATAATGAATAAAAGAGCACCGGAACACACTGAACTCCATCAACTGTGTGTGTGGGCATGCACTTACCTTTTACTACAGCCCAAATACATGAGGGTCTATATTATATAATCTTATATATATATATATATATATATATAT
>JAQNCB010000011.1:12042237-12056419 GCA_030068295.1 Euristhmus nudiceps | reverse complement strand
ACACACACACACACACAAACACACACACACACACACACACACACACACACACACACACACACACACACACACACAGAAATATGCACACTCTTGTACTTCCACCCTAGTTGGGTATTTCCACTGATGTGTTTCTGCATAATGCCATTCATATGATTCACATCATTACGGTGACATTTCAAACCCATAAGCAGCGATTACAGAACCTTAATCAGAGCACCTGCATTTGATCTACAGAATAAAGTCACGGCTTAAACCCCAAAATTCAAACTCTATTCTCACCTGCAATAATTAATGCATTTCTGTCGTGAATAAATCAATAAAGAAAATATGCTTTAATAAACAAGGAAGCGATTTATCACAGCGTTTATTAAGTAGTTCTGCCGAATGGCAGCTGAGTCATTTCCACATCAAGAAGAGACACTGATCATCAATCAGGCCTTTGTTGATCTTCAGCGCTGTCAGAATTTGATTATTCGCTTACAGACCCTGCTCGAGGTTCCTGTGTGGCATAATAAGAGTCCAAGTTAAAATACTAGTGGTCATGTGACGGATCCGTTGATTTAAAGCCGAGTGCTGCAGGGTTCACGCTTTCAAATTGTAAAGGAGGTCATACTCGCTCTACCAATCACAACTTCACTAGCCGATCATTGGTGCTCATGTATGCAAAAGAGGGCGGATAGAACATTTCTCTAAACTCTTTGGTTGATGCAGTATGCAGATTACTGGCTTCACCCAGCTCAGAAAGAAGCATAATATGGGATCTAATGTAGAGCTGTATGGTCCTGTGGATGTTATCCCTTTGGTTGGGTGGGTTTCCTGAGTGTACACCAGTTTTCTCCTACAGTACAAAAACATGCACTTTTGGCAAACTGGTTGTTTCAAATTGCCCCAAGGTGTGAGTGTGAATGGTAGTGGGTGATTTCCCTATAATGATCTGGCAAGCTGTTCAGGGTGAACCCCTCCTTTGTCCAGTGTTGGTGACCCAAATAGGTTTGGCGAATGAGTGAGTGAGTAAGTCTGAAGTTTGCTGATAATCATGTAGGACCTGATCACGAGGACTTGAATTAGGTACAAGTTTATTTTTATAGAGCGTTCATCAGCCGATGTTTGCACAACGCAGCTTTATAGAACTCCAGATGTACATTTTGAGCTCTAATAAGCAAAGCAGTGGTCAGGAAAAACTTCTTGAGAGGCTTGATGATGTTTCAAAAGGACTCATCATCTTGTGGGTGATATTATTGCTTTTACAATCTTATTTAATCACGTTTCCATTTTACTGCATTGAATTATATCGAGTAAGTGGAATCCATTCATGTACAGGTTAAAACAAGGTTGACTGGTCTTATTTTATGTGTTTTTAGACAGCTCACGTCTCATCCGAAACACTTCTTCAAATTTAACTGACTGAGAGAGTCTCAGGGATTTAAATTCTTGGAGAGTCGTTTGGCAGTTTCAGAGTCATTAAGATAATATCTGGGCTGTTGGTCCACCCGGCTATTCTGAAAGTTGTTAGGCTTGCCAGATTCAAGGTGTAAATGGAAGTTATGCTGTCCAGGGAGAGGACCTAGGAGTGCATTAGCTGCTGCCTCACTATCATGCCGAAGCAAGCCCGAGCTATCTCAGTATTTTACATTTGCATTTTTATGGCATTTGGCAGATGCCCTTCTCCAACGCAACTAACATTATTAACTCATTTATACACCTGAGCAGTTGAGGGCTAAGGGTCCAGTTGAAAGTCAAGGGCCAAATAGTGGCAGCTTGTTTGCCCTGCGTCTTAACCCGCCGACCTTCTGGGCTTGAACCCAGAGCCTTATCCAATGAGCCACCACCACCACCACCAAGGCTTCACCTCAAGGCCAACCAAAGCTTTCTCCCTGGAGCTAAAATCCTGTTTGAATTTCTATTATTGCCCTACGCCCCGGCCAAATCCTTGCCTATAACATGCTGCATAAGGACACACAACATTGCAGTGATGCGCAGCGCAGTGTAGCAAACTAAATTTTATATGAAATACTTATCACAGGGGTGGTGCAGTGGTTAGCACATCACCTCACAGCAAGAAGATCCTGGGTTGAAGTCCCGGGCTTGTCAACGGAATTTTTTGTGTGGAGTTTTCTGTTGTCCCTGTGCTTGTGTGGGTTTCTTCAGGGTATTCCAGTTTCCTCTTACGGTCCAAAGGGGTTCACATTGCCCCAAGGTGTGAGTGTAAGGGTGAATAATTGTGTGTGTTGGCCCTGCAATAGTCTGGCAAACTTTTCATGGGGTTCACTGCTTTTACCCAATGTTGACTGAGACATGCTCCAGCGTTCCCATGACCCAAGTAGGAGTAAACAGTTTGGAAAATGTGTGAGTGACTGAGTGACTGAGTAATTGAAATAGTCTAAGACCCATCGTCTACTTTGACTCTTCCTAAAGTAAAGGTTGGCCTTGTCTGACCCATGGCTTATCCTTGGACTACTCAAGCTTCGAACCATAAAGTAGCCCTGGGTAGTTGTGATTAAGCCCCAGATGTGACAATGGAAAGGGTGATGGCTTTGACTTGGTATTACAATCAAAGCCATTGGAATAGTTTGATAAGTGGGGTTGTATTCCCCTGCTCCTCTTGGTTTTCCAGTTTAACATACTTCTTGTAGAGGTGGCTTCTTTCACTCCTCTTTCAAGGCAACTGTCTTCCCTGACCACTGTTTGAATGGTTCCATCTTCAAACGAATGTCTTTTATCTTTCCTATCGAGGTGGACTGCTGAGACCACATTCCCCTGCTTATATCTCAGTGTTTTTTCCTCCAGGTAAACAAGATTCTGTCTCAAAGCATTGCTGGGCTTGAAGTGCCCTGGGATCCTACTCTGTATGAAATAATACGATTGTTCCGCTGAGCATTCTTTCCCTCCCTGTCTGGTTTATTTACTTTTGTGGTTGTGGTGAAGACCCAGTTTTGGTAACCGCATGTTTTAATGGCTTCCTTGATGTGTTTGCTCTTCCCCTTCATCCTAGTGCTCACATATTGTGCCCGCTGTTGTCAGTTTGTGTTCCAGTGGGTTGGTGTGAGTCAAAGAGTATATTTTGGTCCATTGATATTGAGACTTTTGCTCTTTTCAGTGTACACTGTACAGTCCAAGCAAGCTGTTTTCTCTGACATCCTCCCTGGAGAACTCGATGCTGCAATTCACTGCATTGATGTGGTCTGTGAAGGCTTCCACTTTCTAGGGTTTGATCTTAACCCAAGTGTCATCCACATGTCTGAACTAATAGCTGGGAGCACAACTGATTCTTGTGAAGCAGATCAGTGCTCTGCTCTCCACTTTTACCATAAAGTGGTTGGTAACCATTGGAGACCCTCTTATGCCCTGGCCGCAGTACACATCAGAATCTGTTTCAGACATGTTCCTTTCTGGATCGAGCTCAAAAGCACTTCAAAACCAGCTCTTCCAAGACTTGTTCCCAATGTGGATTTCACAAGATCAATCCTGCAGCCAGGGTGGTATGGTGGTGGTGGTGCAGTGCTTAGCATGTTTGCTTCACATCAAGAAGGTCCCTGGTTTGATTCCCAAGCTTGTGCGTTTCTGGGTGGAGTTTGCATGTTCTCCTCATGCTTCTGTGCATTTGTTCCCACAGTCCAAAAATGTGCATGTATAGTAGGCTAATTAGCTGTTCCAAATTTCCTTTAGGTGTGAGTGTGAGAGTGATTGATTGTGTCTGTGTGTTGGCCCTGCACTGGTCTTGTGAGCTGTTCAGGCTGTACTCCATCTTCACCCAGAGCAGGCTGAGATGGGTGCCAGCCTCCCTGCAACCCGATTAGGATTATGCGACTTAGGAAATGAATGAATGAATTAATTAATTCTGCAATCATGCTTTTGCACTGCGGACAAGAGAATCAAACTGAAACGAACCTATTGAATATGAACATGTGTAAAGCATGTAAACCGGTAGCAAGGTGTTTTAGCCTTTTTTATGTCGGTGAAAGGCACCATGGACCACACGGTAAAAAGTGTGCTCGCACCAGAGATCTTTGCGACAAACTCAACATACAACTCATCGGCAGAAAACGATACAGCTAGGAAAAGGATAACAACAGTACTTAAGGTATATTCTGATGTGCAGTTGCATGGATCAGTCTGAGGAATGCCACCCTATTACAGTACGAACAGACCTAACAGTTGTGATGCCCATATTTGGGCATCTATTCCATCTAGTATATGATATGGTTTTTACAGTAGATGCATTACTGTTTACTAGTGTTGAGATTAAATTTTAGATTGAGGCAAGCGCCTCATGTGGATTTAGTGTTCATGTGTTTGCATATTTTTGGTCATGTGATTTTTTTTTGTTGTTGTTATTTTGCGCAACAGGAAGTGCATCTGACAGTCTTGTCTTCCTCTTCTCATTTTGTCTTTTTATTCACTTAAAGTAACTGACCAATAATATGGAGAAAACACAGCTAAACTCCATAAAACTAACACAAACCCCACGGGTTAGGGCAGGGGTGCTCAATCCTGCTCCTGGACAGCTACCTTCCTAAATATGTTTGCTCCAACCCTAATCATGCCCACCTGACCATCCAGTCATCTAATGTCAAAGTCTATAGCCTTGATTAGATGACTGGATGGTCAGGTGGGCATGATTACAGGTTGGAGCGAGCATATTCAGGAAGGTAGCTCTCCAGGAGCAGGATTGAGCACTGCTGGGTTCGGGTTATTGGTTTCATGTCATCAACCATGTGGATCTGCCATCACCTTGGCTTTGAACCTGCAGTCGTCAGATGATATGGCGAATGCTGATCTGTTGCACATCTTATGTTGGCCAATCAACTTGCTGGTCGAAATGGTGGGTGAGTGGGTGGTGGCTGCTGTGGTGGCAGCAGGTGGGGGAGTTAAGTCATACACGCCTAGCATTTTCTTGACGCATTGTAAACCTATGCTGTACGCCCTTTATTTGATTATTATAACTATATTGAATGGCTCTGATTTGTGTAAAGAAAATACAACAAGATGGTTACACAGATCATTTCTGTATTTTACAGTTCGCAAACTGAAAGTAGTGCTAATATAATATTATCTAACGGTTGTTGATTATATGGCTATAAAACTAGCTGTTTGTCTTTGGGCTGCTACATACTTTTGACAGTAGTCTGAAAAAAATTACTTCATCCATCTCAGAATAAATAAATGACTTCAAGAAAAAAACACATTTTACTGTTTACCTGATATTGCGGATCCAAGTTTAGCATGACTCATGCTAACGCATCAAATTAACTTGGAATGAAAAATGGATGAAAATGGAAAACATTTCATTGCAGCACATGTCCAAGCTATTTTTGAAGTGAAAAGCAGAAACTAGTCAACTTTTTTTTATTATTATTATTATTATTATTATTTTATTTTTAGTTTATTTTTTTGTTTGGTTCTTTTTTATTTATTTTTTTTCTCTTTTTTTGAGAAAGTCATTGGAAACGTACATATCACATGGACTTTCCAAAGAGAGGACAATCTAAAAAAAGGTGCATTCTTTAAAACTATCGAAATATTAATAAAGTCTTCTACACATGACTCCTGCTGTGTAACTGGCAAGTCAGGGGTAACATGTCATGTACATAACCAGTATTTACTGTTAGCGTGGATGTATTCAGGCAACTATGCTAAATAATGTAGCGTGTAATGGAATGGGGCAGTCGTGGCTCAGTGGTAAAGACTCCGGATTACTGCTCTGAAGGTTGGCAGTTCAAACCCTGTTACCACTGTTGGGTTCTTAAGGAAGACCCTTAATTCTCAGTTGTATAATAAACATGATGAATCTAAGTCACTCTAGATAAAGGTGTCTGTTAAATGCCATTAATGTAAACCTATGTAAGTGTCAGCTCATAGCTAAAAAGCTCTGATAAATCTTCGGCAGGTATTCTCAGCAAATGAGTATAATCACCTAAAAATATTCTTCTTTGCCAAAATACCTAATCCTACTATGGTTATTGGGAGGCTGGAGCCTACATCACCTTCACGTTCACCTCTACAGGCAATCTGGAACAGCAAGTTAGCCTAATGTACATTTTTTGGACTGTTGGAGGAAACTAGAGTACCTGGAGGAAACCCAAGCATGAGGCAAACATGCAAAATCCACACAGATATGCCGTAACCGAGCCTGGGATGCAGGACATACATTTTTGCTCTTAGGCGGACGTACTCACCACTATGTCACCGGTCAAAAGTGTGCAAATCGGTTAATGTTGCTAATTGTAATGTACTCTCTATGTATATGAACACTTTACCTCTAGTGCAGAAATTCATTCTCTTATCTGTAAAATTAGATCTTAGTGGATGCAGTGGATCTGGCAACCCGGTCCACTGCTCTGCCTCCACTTGGCTCATGGGGCAGCATGACACCTGCCCCAGTGGGTCTCTATTAACTAGAATGAGATATATATTCTACTCCAACTTGTCCAAGCAGCAGTTTTTAAATCAGTGTTGCACTTCATAATCTTTTGGGGTCCTTTTCAAAATTTCTCCTGGGGACCCTGCTTTAAATGTAATGTCTTAATTAAACTAAATGAAAGTATTCACAGCAAGCGTGTATTATATTCAGATCCTGTTTGTCATTAATTGGGCACTGTGAGGTTTGACTGTCTGCACTCGTTTCTTCTGAACTTTTTGCATTAACTCATTCTAACATCCCTTTTTTCACTTTCAGAAATTTAATTTGCTTAAGTTGACCTGATGGACAGAGAGAGAGAGAGAGAGAGAGAGAGAGAGAGAGAGAGAGAGAGAGAGAGAAGTCTCCAGGATTCCAGGAGAAAAATAGACAAGTAGCTGAGAAAACATATAATTTTTATGTTGTTGCATATCATGATATACGACTGTTAGCGAATCAGCTAACAATAACATGACATTCGCTAATTACCACTGTTATCTGATTAGCACCTTAACCTTACATGAGCACTGAAAACATCAAAGCATGCACTAACCAGAGCGAAGTACCGTATATACTCGCATATAAGCCGACTTCAAAACTAAAAAAAAATGTATCAAATTAGGGGGTCGGTTCATACGCACATAAATCTGATCTCACACAAACGTAATTTCATCGATATTACCATTGCGTCATACATGCAGCCATAAAAATTGAGACTGCACTAAAGCTAATTCCGACAAACTACAATTTCAATATTAATTTTAACTGTACCGAAAATAAAATGCAACATAATTACATCTATTTAAGCGATTTTTTTTGTTTACTCTGGGCGCCGCCATTTAGATTTTTCTATCACCTGATCATTACACGCTGTGATTGGTTAGCATGACCGCTTTCGTGTTTGCGATCGTCACATGCAACTTTATGTCCAGTTTCTTTGCATTAATAGCAGTAAAATTCTGAAAAATATATCATATCTGATGTCAAAAGAAATGAAGACCGTGATAAAGTGGCACAAAAGTGGAAATGAAGATCAAGATGAAGAAATGTGGGATGAATATAATGTCACATAAACATTGGAAACATCTCTTTGGGGAATCTGAGGATGACGGTGATGGTGAGGATGAATTTGAAGGATTTTGAGACACTGTTTAATTTGTGAAAATAAATAAAAGTAAAACACAACAATAATGGCTTTTATTGCCCTGGTATTTGGGGGTCAGATTATACGTGAGTTTTTGCAAAATGCCTCATTTTGGGGCAGTTTTTTAAGGGTCGGCTAATACGCGAGATCAGCTTATATGCGAGTATATACGGTAACTGTGCGAACTTCCCTACATTCTGCAGAAATCATGCACTGCACATCTTTGGTGCCCCATTTAAAACCAGGTCAAGTCCCTTCCGTATGTGGTAAAGGAATCTGCAGCACGTCTTTTGATGATTTAGACAGACACCGATTTACTGGATTAAAAACGTTATTGATGTGGACACTTCAAGGCATGAGGGTCTTAGAAAGGCACTCAATCTATCCTTTCCATATTAGTTATGAATTCAAGCGCCAGCGTGTGTGTGAGTGTTTTTTTATTATTATTATTTTATGATCAATTGCCTTCGAATGCTATTTGACTTGAGTTTGTGGTGCAGCTTTTGAAAAATAGCATCATATAAATACTAAGTGTGGCCTTTTCTCTCTTTTCACTTCATTATGTTTTGCGAACATTTAAAAGCAACATTTGTTGCAGAGGAAATGAATATAAAGCTTGACTAAAATTACTACTAGTGTAGTATTAATTCAGCAATTGAGCAAAAAATAAAAGTGCTGCGAAGAAATAACCTTACTTGAGTAATTACTCTCTTATAGTTAAAAAAAAAAAGTTAAACAAAAAATATCCCTCCTTTCCCCTGGGGTCATATGGTATTGGGTCCAGCTACCCTACAACCCTGATGGAAAAGTGATACAGAGATCCCTCACTTTTCGCAGCTAATGGGGGGTCGAGACCACCCACGAAGACCGAATTTCTGCTAAGTATTGATTACTTATTGAGTACTGATTGATACGTACATGTGTAATATCTGACCTCCTTCACATCGCCAGTCCTGCTCGCTCACTGAGCTCCTCTTCCACTCTCCAGCTGTCTGTCCCCCCTGTTCGCCTCGTTACCATGGGGAGTAGAGTGTTCAGTCACTCTGCTCCCCAGCTCTGGAACTCTCTCCCTCCTGACCTTATTCATTTTTCAATTAATATTTTTACATACACCCATGATTTGAGTGACAGCAGTGACCATACACCATCCATCCCTCCCATTAGAGCTCATCCAATCAGCTCCCAGGGCCTCCCAGCCTCGGATGCTTGCATTATAACCCAGACTCCAACCTGTGATATCCAAGTTGTTAGTCACACACCTTGTTGATGTGCCACCCGGGAGCACGGCTCTTAATTATCTTTCGCTCAACAGGTGATCACTATGTATTATTGAAGCGTTTGGTGAAGAGTGTCCATGCTGTAAAATATAATTTCTCTTTAGCGATGCTCGGTCGCTCAGGTAGCTGGTAGTTGATACTGCAGGTGGAATGCTGATGCTGCTAAAAATTCAGCCTCATGAAATTTGCAGGCTATTGCAATGCCGTTTACTTTACAGCACTAAAAAACTGAAACTATGATGCTAGGAGATGCTAATCTGTCTCCACGGGCGTAAGCATCGCTGCTAAGTTTGTGGAAGTGAAGAATTAAATCAGCTAATGTAAAAGGCTTTTTTTTATTTAGGTTTTATTAAAAACCTCCGGTAAACCTCCTGTACTATAAGTTAAATGTTCAGCCTGTTGAAATATAAAAGAAAATACTTTTTTTACTGAGTTGGGAAATGTTCCCACTGCACGGATCAATACATGAAATGCTCCGGTTAAAAAAAATCTGGATGATTCCACTACAGTTGTGGCAATAATTAAATACATAAGCACCTGTAATGCCCCCCCCCCTCCCTTTCCCCAATGAATCAAGGGCAAAGCCAGTGTCTCAAAAACCATTTCTTTAGCACAAAGCATTTATGAACAAAGGGACATTGGGAACAAGATTGTAATTTTTTTTTTATTATTTCAGGGACGCAAAATTGTAGAAATAGAAGCAGGAAAGAAGAAGTTGTGCTTGCGTTACGATTCTGTGACCTCGATTTAGTGTTTGGTAGTCTCTCCACTGCACGCCAAGAAAGAAGGGGGGGGGGGGGGGGGGGGGGGGGTGGGGAGATGGTGGCAAATCAAGTAAGTCAAGGACGGAAGAGATAAAAACGAAGCAAAAATATGGAAATAAATAACACAATAACACAACACTGAAATGACAACCTGATGTAAAATGTTTATCAAACTCAGTGGCGCTGTGATTTATTCTGAGTACTGTATGTGTGTGTGTGTGTGTATTGTATCCATGTTGTTATTGGTTTCGACTGCGTTCCTACTATAGTTCATTCAATTCTTAGTGTGTCCACACAGTTCTCTGAGTGTGATCGGGCTTTAAGCCAATACTAGTCATAAAAAGACATGGCTAAGATGAGCTTCCAAATCTGCCTTGTTAGCATTCAGTTATTTTCCTCTTCAGTCCATCGTCTCGGTAGGTGTGTGAGTAAAAATGATGACAGTGTACGACGTGACTCTCTCCAACACCAATCAACAGGTACATGAGGCATTATACAGCACCGGATTTATATCAATCGGCCGTATGGGTAGACGGGTTTTTAATATTAGGTGATTTTATTGCACTGGGATTCTTGGGATGGCTTGGGTCCGTGCAGATTGTATAAGGTGGTTGTAGTGCAATCTAGGGAGAGGCGAACACAATGGCCACAGTGTGTGTGTGTGTGTGTGTGTGTGTGTGTGTGTGTGTGTGTGTGCAACATGTGCAACATGTATTCAACAGCTGTATAAGGGCGAGACTAATGCCCCTCCTCAGTAGCCGTATTGCTTCTATGACGACTGGGTCATAAGTGCAGAACTCAAGGTTTCCAAACAATCTGTCCTCTCCAAACTCTTTCACTCACACACACACACACACACACACACACACACACATTTAACTGTAAGCCATATGGCCAGAGCTTTAATGAGGCATATTGTACCCTGGTGTAGAGAATTAATATGGATGGCCTCATAACACAAAGAAATGAACAGACCATGGAGTTTGGCGCAATGATGAAATATTCAGGTCATGACATCCTCCATCATAGTTCCACGTTTGTTCTGGCACAAATATGCAAACATGCCGATATACCCAAACAATATTGTCATGGCAACTTCTGGAGATCGTTTAGTCTCTGTTTAGCTTTGTATTGAAAGTGTTAGCTAGCATCAAATAGGGAGCGAACTGCCTCCATTCCTGCTCTCTATAGCGCCTCAGCAGGTTTCGCAAGAAGTAGGTGGTGGGTTTGTAAATGATCCTCATTTCATAGAATGCTCCCAGATGGTAAACAAGTACATTTCCCTACAGCTCTTATGGCTTGGCAGTTATTTAACATGAAATTATCAAGTCTCATCTGAGAAGTATCTATTTTAAGGTATTAAAATACGGATTGAACATGGATCCTGTAATGCTACATGTTGTTTAGCTTTTAAACGCTCTACCTACTATTATCTACTTTTGTGTGTCTGTGCATCAAAACAGCCTACTTCCATCACAATCTGTAACACTATACAGCAAAACATTGCACATGATTCACGTGGATCCACCAGTAAGTATGCAAGTCATTTTCATATGAAAAATTTTGGGTTAGTCCACTGGTTCCTATAAACAAATTGACGTTTGTCTGATGTATGCTAGCTATAGCTCGTATTATGTGTAGGTGATTGATTTAAATCAGAATATTACTGGTTTATATTTGTATTGTTAGTTTAATATCTGTATACTGATATGTTTGCCATTAGCTTGGCTTATTCTACCTGACAAATTCATATTCTATTCTCGCGATTCCACACACTCATGAAAATGAAATGGAAGTCTTTTGAAACAGGCTAACGCAAACTATTCAATCGATTCTAGCATATTGTAACTTTAATAATGTAAGTAAAAACCACCTGATAATGAAAATATACATGTTCATGTGTAACAGGAAACACACCATGATTGTTGTGTTTAGATTTCTTTCTTCACAATTTTGTGCTCGACAACAAATGTTCACGTGTGAAAAAAAGGAAAGAAAAGTCACAGTGAGACAGTTTTTATTTACATGTTTGTGTATTTACTCGTTCGTTTAAAAAAAAAAAAAAAAAAAACAGGCTCAAAATTTCAAACATTTCATTAGTAAAAGGATTCTTTTAACCAATCAGCTGTAGTAATCACCATAATTCTGCAAGTGAATGAGTGATCGACTGCCGTGGCAAGGAAAGCAAATAATTCTTAACATAACCTCTTTAAAAAGACACTGTGCGCTACTCTACTCTCCAAGTGCCGAGATGTGTAGCATCTCCTGCTTCACTTTAAATTGACCCATGGACATCCTAAATTATAAACGAAAGCAGATGCGATAGACCTTCAACTCCTACACCAAGCAATGAATCTTAGCAACTTCTCAGAAGAGGATGTACCTACCTCAATCCCAGCCCAGCTGCCCTTGCAGTCGCCCTTCCAGTGACTAAACTCATGAACAGTACTAACGGATTGCTCTTGAAATTGAAAAAAATGATGAAATGTGATGAACCTTGTTGAATTGGGATACAAGGGACAGAGGTTTGCATGAGGCACTCTGACCTTTATTTTATTAATATACCAAATTGTTTTTCAGTGCTTTGCTCAGCAAATTAAATTACGTCTGGAAAAACAAACCCTACAAAAGTCACACATAACCAGGGGCGCCTCTGTCACTGTGGAACAGGAAGAGTGAACAACATAATCAATAATTCAGTATAACAATATATACCAGCACATCCTTGGTTGGAAAGAGAGAACTGTGATAAAGGTTAGAGCATTTGTACAGTGAAATGCCTTTCTATCAACAGTGTAGCACTTGACTGAATCAGAGCAGGAAGTGTACCCCAATACGCTTCCCAATTCATCCTGAGGGGTATGATCAACTCGCTCTTGTTGATGATGTCACTCGTATTCTTGGCTCCATTTCTGTGGTGCATTGATGAGGTATGTTCCAGTAAGGTTTCACTCAACCAGTATGTTTCTCTATTCCTTCTTGACGTTTCCTTCCAAAGACGCCACTGCGCTTATTACCTTCATTGTTATCTGTCTGTTTACAGTCAAGTTCAAGGTAAGTTTTTTCTCAAAACACACTCACATCATCATGGTACCTATCACTTTAGAGCCCCAGGGAGTGGAGTCCAACCTGATCCAGCTCCTCTTAAGTTGGTGGAGTCAAGCCAGACGTCCAGTGGATCAGCTCCAACTCCATGGCCTCAACCTTTCCTTTGGCAGTAGGACCATCTCACTTACTGAACACACAGTGTAGAAATATGTAATGGGGTAATACGGCCTCGCATTAGTACCGGCGCCTGATCTCCACTACCTCAACTACCAATAAAAATGAGCAGAAGTTTTCTTTTAAGGTTTCACTGCGTTTCTTTCACAGTTTATGCCTGGAAGAACATAAAGGATAAGGAGGAAGTGAGCTTACTGATTATTTGGGATAGTATTTGTTATCCTATTCAGAATCTAATAAGATTGATATTCAGATGGGGCAACCATGGTCCAATCGGGTTTGCTCTTTTCCTGAACTGTGAGAAAACATGCATGATGGGATGGGGAGAGCCAGCAGCACATTCCCCTTTCCTGCCCTTCATGGCTGAAGTGCAAGTGAGCAAGGTACCCAATCTCTCCAGGCAGCAGTTAGACTGCCCACCATGTGCTCACTTTGGATAGATTAAATGCAGAGCCTAATTTTCCTTACAGAATAACAGTATGTATATATATATATATATATATACTGTTATTCTGTAAGGAAAATTAGGCTCTGTACCTCGAGATACGAAATTAATCTGTTCCGGAGAGGCTTTCGTATCATGATTTTTTCGTATAATGAATCGCGTTTTACATGTAAATCGTCTAATTTGTTCCAAGCTCTCCAAAAACATCACATTAAGTTTTATAATAAGAGTAAAACCAGAATGAAATAACAGCCAACTACATTTGAATCATTCAACATACCGAATCTAACCGTTACTACCTGTAAATGAGGTAGATAATAGAACATAATACAAAAAAAAAGAATACTACTACTACTACTACTACTACTACTACTAATAATAATAATAATAATAATAATAATAATAGGAAAATGTGGAACCTTGCCTTACTTGTGAGGTACGAGTGAGGCGAAGTCCGAAAGCGAAAGTGGCAGCAGAGGAGGATGGCAAAGAAAATAAAAATGGCAGAAAACAAATGGCACGAAACATTAAACTTAAGTTTCTAATTTTCATCGGATTCTTCTTTTTTTCCTTTTTTTGGCGGTTGACAAACCAACTTAAGGTGTATTACTGCCAACAGCTGGACTGGAGTGTGGATCTTGATTCACTTCCCCTTGACTGATTGATGAGCAAGACTCAGCCAATAGGAGAGCAGGACCATGATACTGAGCATGATGGGAAAGATTCTGACCAATAGGAGAGCAGGATTATGGTACTGAGCATGATGGGAAATTGTGTTCCGTTTCTTTGGTATGCTGAATAATTTTTCATAAAATGCAGAAAAAAAACCTTTGCATATCGTTTCGTAAAATTAAATTCTCGAGGTTCCACTGTGTGTGTGTGTGTGTGTGTGTGTGTGTGTGTGTGTGTGTGTGTGTGTGTGTGTGTGTGTGT
>JAQNCB010000011.1:11970706-11982546 GCA_030068295.1 Euristhmus nudiceps | reverse complement strand
TTTGAATCATTCAATATACCGAACCTAACCGTTAATACCTGTAAATGAAGTAGATAATAGAACATAATGAAAAAAAAGAGAAAATAAAAGGAAAATATGGAACCTAACCTTTCAAGCGAGGTGATGTCCGAAAGTGAAAGTGGTGAGGAGGAGGAGGGCAAAGAAAATAATAAAAACGGCAGAAAATAAATGGCGGAAACATTAAACAAGCTTCTAATTTCCATCGGATTCTTCTTCGTTTCCTATTTTTGGCGGTTGACAAACCGACTTATGGTGTATTACTGCCACCACCTGGACTGGAGTGTGGCTCTTGACCAATGCATGATGGGAAATTGTGTTCAGTTTCTTTCATATGCTGAATGATTTTTTCATAAAATGAAGCGAAAAAACCTTTGCATATTGTTGTGTAAAATGAAATTTTCGTGTACTGAAGCTTTCGTATCTCGAGGTTCCACTGTATACTGGGATGGGCTTATCACACAACAGGGACATTGATGTTATTTTTTTAATGCTGCTCCAACCACATTGCATGAATTGGATTTTGATGAAGGTGATTGATTAAATAGCAAAGAGTGATTGGGGTGTGCGTCTGTTGGTTGTTGGTTTACAGCCCTTGTAAAGCTGAAGAAGGTTAACGGACGCTGCGCTCGCAAAAGCAAGTTCATTCGGCCGATCTGTCTGCCGGACGAGTCCTTGACATTCCCAGACTATACGTGCTGCACCATCACAGGCTGGGGACACATGGAGGAAAGTAAGTCAACATCCACACACGTATACACCCACGAACCTTCTTCACTTTAATGTGGCACTAGCATTATTCAGCTTTATACATGTGTGTGTGTGTGTGTGTGTGTGTGTGTGTGTGTGTTAGAGGGAAACTCATACTCCTCCCTTCGAGAGGGAATTGTGAAGCTTATTCCAGATGAGACGTGTTCCTCCCCCGATGTGTACGGCTCGGAGGTGAGAGAGGGGATGCTGTGTGCAGGTAGTAACTGCATAGTAGATGCCTGCCAGGTGAGCAAACATAATCCTGCAATGCAGAAGCATATTTGAGTTCTTATCCAAAAATAAGCTGGAATCACACAAAGGAGAGCTTTAATCTTTGAAACGTCTGCCGTGTGTATGTTGTAATGCTGATAAGCGCTGAGATGGTATTAACGGTTTCATTATGAACATCCTCACTCTTCACAATGGCTTCGGTATGCCCAAATTGAGCCATTTCCAAAAGCCATGTGGTCAATATAGTAACGCCCCACTATTTGAGAAGCACTGCTCGAATTCAATTTGGTTTCACTTGAGTGGTACTGTATGAACTGTATGAGTAGTTTTGTTACATGTAATAAATTAACATTTGTGTTAGTTTCTTTGTTTTTGTAATAACACATAGTATTTATTGTGTAATTTTATGATCTGTTTTGTGTGTGTGTGTGTGTGTGTGTGTGTGTGTGTGTGTGTGTGTGCGTGCGTGTGTAGGGAGACTCCGGCGGGCCACTGGCATGTGTGTGTAACGAAACCAGTTTTCTCTATGGCATCATTAGTTGGGGCGATGGTTGCGGGCGTACAGGTAAACCAGGTGTCTACACCAGGGTCACCAAATACGTAACCTGGATCAATCGGATCATCCGACGCAAAAAACCCTCACGGAAAAAAGGACTTCCGAATGTATATTAGTTATATGCAATTTCGTTGTTTTTTTTTTTTGATAGCCCTTTTTTAAAGAACTGTGAATAAAGAGTATGTTTTATAACCTCATAAATTATACTGAAACCATGACTTGTTATCGCCTCATGTCACTTGAATAAACAATGTTATTTTGTCTTAGACTCGAATGTCATCCACTGGTTGAGTTATTTTTGGGACTGCAGCTGTGTGATGCTCGGAGTAGCACTTTTGTTTTTATTTTAATTGAAGCATTTGACCTTTGACCCTCCTAACCAGTTGAATTATAGCCTCTGTCAAGACAACTGTTTAAACATGGATGTGGAGAGATGGAAAAAGAAAGACACTAAGCAGTCGACACAAATGACAGAATGAAATACAGACAGTGACGGAAGAGCACTACGGACGTTTTAGAGGTTAAACTGACATGCATATGGTCACATGACCTTCTGATGTGATCCAGTTTGTGGGCTGCGCTTGCATTAAGGTTTGCAACATGAATACTGCCACTTTATTGTTTTCTAAAGAAGTACTACTCAAAATCATCCTGTCCAGGATCCTGGAACAGGCTCCAGGTCTACAGCGACCCTGACCAGGAGAAAGGATTTAATGATAAAATGATAAAGGCTTTGTGGTGATATAATTCTACCGCTCTGACCAGATATTTTGAAAGGGGAAGCAACTCTACAGTATGAAGTCACCTTACACGATCCAGAAGTGGGGTATTTATTAAAACCAAACAACACCTTTAGGCTGAACGTTAATGAGAAACACAATTTCTGAGCAACCGCAGTCGTTGGGGTCCACAGAAGAATCCTTTATACTGGGGCAGCTTCTCAAAAAAGAAAAAAAAAGTGGCTACATTTAATGACTTGGTACCTAAGACCCCTGTGTTAATAGTGCTATTATATGGAAGTCAGTTTCCACCCCTTAAAAAATGAATAATTAATTAAAATTAAGCTCCATGGTATTCCATTATGGTGGCATAGTGATTAGCATGTCCGCCTCACAGCAAGAAGGCCTGGGTTCGATTCCCAGCCTAGGTGTTTCTGTATGGAGTTTGCATGTTCTCCCCGTGCTTGCTTGGGTTTCCTCCGGCTACTCCAGTTTCCTCTCACAGCCCAAAAACATGCACAGTAGGTTAATTGGCTGTTCCAAATCGCCACTAGGTGTGAGTGTGAATGGTTGTATGAGTGTCTGCGATGGCCTGGCGAGCTGTTCAAGGTGTACCCTGCCCTTGCCCAGAGTCGGCTGAGATGGGCGCCAGCCTCCCAGCGACCCTAATTAGGGTTATTCAGTTTAGAAAATGAATGAATGAGTATTCCATTATAACGAGAACTTACATGACTCCCATAATTGAGATACAAGGTCATAATTATGATTTACTATTCCATTGTTCTAAGTGATGTAATAAGTCATGCTTTACTTTGTTGATTTTGTTTTTAATATGTGTTTATTATTATTATTATTATTATTATTATTATTATTATTATTATTATGAGATAGTAAGTCATACTATGAGAAGGGATGTTGTAAGCATGTGAGTCATTATTACAAAAACGTTCCCATATTTATAATAGTCATAATTAATGAGATGGTAATCATAATTATGAGATAACAAGTCATAATATAAGAACGAAAGTTGCAATTATGAGATAGTAAATTTATGAGATAGTTTTAATATATGAGACAGTGTCATTATTATAAGATCACCCTGAATGATGAGATTAATTATTATTGTTATTATTAATAGTAGTATTAATTAATTATTTCCTATGAGAGTGCAGGTCATAATTATGGGACTTTATTATTCGGAGGCAGAGAGTAATTGCGTCATTATTTCACACTGGCAATGTGTAAGAAACGGGATTTGACGTCACCTGTGCTCTTCCGTCCACACGGGAAGGTTTTTTTTTTAAGCGCGTGCGGCTCTCAGCGGCGACGCCAGTTATTTTGAAAAGTGATCCGCGCGCGCGCCGCAGAGCCGCAGCTGTTCACGAGCCATGAGCGGAGGAAGATGACGGATTCATCGGTCGCGGAAGGACACGTTAAAGTCAGAGACGGCAAAAAGGCGAGTAAACTCTTCTTTAATACGGTTCTTTCTTTCTTTTTCTCTTAAAATTGACGGTTTATTTCTCTTTGGGTTTGAACTCGGGACATTATTATTCATTTGTTTGTGTTGTATAGTGGAAGACTCGATGGGTAGTTCTCCGTAAACCCTCACCGGTGGCGGGTATGTAACCGTTAAATCTGATACCACACACACACACACACACACACACACACACACACACACACACACACACACATACATATTACCAGCAACATATATAACCCTCAAACACACATAACTCACACACACACACACACACACACACACACACACACACACACATACTTAACCAGCAACATATATAACCCTCAAACACACATAACTCTCTCTCACACACACACACACACACACACACACATAGGCCTCACACGCGTAACCCTCAAACACACACAGAACCCTCACACACTAATAATCCTCACACATACATCACCCTCTCACACACACACACAACACTCATCACCCTCAAACACTCATAACTCTCACACACACATAACCAGCAACATATATAAGCCTCACACACACACACATATAAGCCTCACATACATACACATCACCCACACACACACATACACATCACCCACACACACATACACATCACACACACATCACCCTCACACACACACACACACACACATCACCCTCACACACACACAACACACACAAACGTGGGGTGGCGTTTACACCCTGATCAGGGCCAGCACCCACACAATTACTCGCACTCACACTCTTCGCTAGGGGCAACCTGGAACAGCCAAATTAGCCTACCGTGCATGTCTTTGCATTGTGGGAGGCAACCGGAGGAAACCCACGGATTTGAATTACAGAGAGAACATGCAAACTCCACACAGAAACACCCGAGCCCGGGAATCAAACCCAGGACCTTCTTGCTGTGAGGCAGATGTGAAGGCAGAACAGGTCAAGTTAATCACCTGACATCCTTCACAGAACATTTACATTCACACACACACACACACACAAAACCATTCACATTTACACCGAGAGACAATTTGGAGCAGAGAATTATCCTAATGTGCACGTTTTTGGACTATGGGAGGAAGCCTGATAACCCTGAGGAAAACCCACACAAACACAGGAATAACATGCAAAACTCCATGCAGAAACACCTGAGCCCATGGTGTAAACCCAGGACCTTCTTGCTGTGAGTGCTAACCGCTACGACACCATGCCGCCGTCGCTTTCCTGTCCGTGTTACAAACACTCTCCAGAATATTGGATTTATTTATTTATTTATGTTTGTCACCTTCCTTGTAGAGTCCCTCTGTCTTTGAAAGGCATTATATTTATTATTATATTATACACTATATTTATTACTATTATCATTATTATTGTTTTTGTTGCTGCTTAGAATCTCAGCTGCGGTGCGGCATCATGGTTGTTTGAAAGAAATGGCATCAATATCATGAATGGTGGTTTCTGAAGGTATCGAGTCATGAATTGGGTTCAAACATCAAGTTTGTTCGGGGTTTGCAACAATCTCACGACGTCCATGTTACAAATCCGTTCACATGGATCCATACTGGGCTCAGAAACTCTCGACTCCTTTTTGATTTTTAACCTGAAAGGCTATTTAACCAATATCGACAAGTGTTTTAGTCACACGAGGATATTTCGATGACTTTTGGGCAATGAAATTTGTCTAAAAAAATCACGCTGCAACTCCTTGAAGGTCTCGCAACAGCACTATGTTGACTTTGTTAGAACCTCAGCAGATATCCTTGGGGCACTTGTTTATATCATGTTCCCCATTCACAACTTTGGCTGTCCCAGTTTAGATCACTAAGTGTTGAATTACATTTAAAGACGCGGAGGTTGTGTGTTTGAATATTTTCAGTATGACACCAGTATGAGAACCCAGAGTGTCATTTCATGCCCGTTGCTGATCAGATACCGACAGTCTTTTAGTGACTCGGAGTGTAAAACTACAGTGCGGAGATTTGAGCCGAGGCCAAATTCTCATAGAGGAAACAGTGTTTCAGCCAGACGCATCTCAACACCCCCCATATTTTAACATACACTTCCTTACTCTTGGACTTTCATATCCCTTTACACACTGCTTCACATTGCATACATGTATAGTGGTTAAATAACATACATATACGCCTTGCATCGGGGTCCTGTATCACCCTACACCCATAAACACAGATTATTAACTAATACGTCATTCGGAGCATAATAAAGGACTCGGACAGCTGCGGTTCGTGGCAATAGGTTTTTGTGAGGCTGGATGTTGTGGAAAGGAAATTAAATCCAAACTTATTAAACGCTTGCATGCATAGTTTTTTTTTTATTTCTCTTAAATTGTGCAATTGTTTCAAGTTTTTTTTTTTTTTTTTTTTTGATCATAAAATAAAACTGAGCAATAACTCCACAGGGCGGTGACATTGTAATGCGAAAAGGATCGAATATTCCCATCGTCATCTCGTGTCCTGCCAGCAGTATGGAAGAAAGTTACATTTAAATGTGGGGCGCGCTATTCTTTCTTTTCTATGTACAAGTGCACACTTGGTTTAATGTATAGAAACAGAGTTGTGTATGAATTGTTGAAGTGCTTAGTTTTGGTGATATTTTGACTGATATTTAATTTGAACATTTAGCATAGAAGGATTTATGGAAGCAAGTTGTGCTTGGTGTCAAAATTTAGGACAATTCCTGTACTTTCACGTGTTGTCTTTTATTTTGTGATGCCACCTCTATAGCAAGAACAAACAAAAAAAAATTGCACAGCGGTAGGTAAACGGGTGCGTAGGGCAAAAGTCAACTAAGAACTTGAAGTGACAAGGAAAACTACTGCACATGGTCTTCTCACTTGCAATGGATTTATTTGTCTACGTTTGGGTCTTTTATTTTGTGATACTTCCGATCCCACATGCTGATATCACCCTTTGAATCCGAAGGTTGGACAGATATTTTTGATTTTCAGCTGTTCATATATCATCCATAACAGGATAGTCAGATAGTATTTACACAGATCCATTCACTGGGTAGCTATGATATAGCACATAAAATTTTGAATGAATATGATGATTAGTTTTTGTGTAATGGGTGGCCAAAAGTAGCATTTTAGAAGTTTGCGTTGGATACAATCCTGATTTTGTCATTCTCTGTCACATGCAATTATAAATTTTAAATAAATATTTTTACATTTCTTAGGACTGTGAATTCCTGTGAAATGATTCTGAAAATTTCAGACCTCTACCTCTTGTTCAGAAGTTATAGAAGAATGAATATGGCTGAAAATTTCAAGTCTTAATTTTGGTCGCAATTTTAAGGTTCCTCCTGCCTACTTCAAATGGACATAATTTTGAAAAAATTTACGATTAAGCTTGGAAATTTTGGATTTTCCCTTCATATATAATGTACTATAAGTATATAAAAAATTAGGAAAATCTGAGAGGGTCAGGTGGGGACCACTTGTTGAAATTATATGGAATGACCCCTATAAATGAACGCTGTGAAGTCTGAAGCATGAGTTGCATGCATGTGATTGTGTTTGAGTGTGTGTGAGTGTAAAGGACACACTCCTGAGGTAGCTGTTGTGACAGCTGTTCATGGTCAATACACACAAGGAGGTGTGGATGAGACAACGAAGGGCGATGTTTTCACAGTTGCTTCATGTCCTGGGACTGGGAACAACAGGGACACTTTACACCTGGTTTGTTTGCACATATATTAACACCCCTGTTCTTTTCATCTCTCTGCCAATTTTAGGTCATGTCAAGGTGTTTTACTGACATGAAAGACAGTAGCATTTTTATTATTGTATTCAAATTATTGCAAAAATATTTTAAATATATAATATTCTGAATCATAGAATACAGGAAATAAAGTTCACGTCCCAGTGCTTGTGTGGGTTTCCTTCGGTTTTCTCTCGCAGTTCAAAGATATGGGCATGAGGCTAACTGGTTGTTCCAATTTGACCTTAGCTGTAGGTGTTAGTGTGTGTGTGTGTGTGTGTTGCCCTGCGGTAGTCTGGGTAACTGTTCAGGGTGTACCATGCCTTTTTCACCGACTGTAGGCCTCCAGCCTTCCTGCAGCCCTGGTAGAATTAAGTGGTTCAGCTGAGTGAGTGAAATGACTGATACTCAGCACAGAGCTAGCTGGTTAGCTGTGAAGGCCAGTACCTTTAGCAGTCTAATAAGGTTACATTTAGTGAAGGATGTGTCGCATTCTAAAAAAGGAAACAAACTGTTTATGTTAAAATACTTTAATTACATATTTTATTGTTTTTCTTGGAATGCTGGCTAGCATGGTACTCACCGATTAGCATGGCTCCAGCTGGATAACTGATGGCCTGTTCCTTTAGCAGTCCAGTAAAACCATGTCTCGAGTGCTAAACATGTTCATACTTTTAAGTAGTCCGACATTTCTGTCTTCAAAATGATTTTTTTTTTATTGGTCTCAACAAATATTCAAATTTTCTGAGATACTGGATTTTGGGGTTTTGTCAGCTATGTTATAATAATCAAAATTAAAGAAATAAACACTTGAAATATATCAGTCTGTGTGTAATGAATCTATATAATATACAGAGTTTCACTTTTTGAACTGAATTAAGAAATAAATAAAATTTTGGATGATATTCTAATTTATTGAGATGCACTAGTGGGTGCAAATTTTCTGACATGTGCCAGAAACTCTGGCTTTTCAAGTCTGAAATAATAATTTTTCCAAATCATGTAAATCCGTTGACATTTCCGGGGGTTGTCTCCGCGGTACTGGCTCGGCCTGCACAATGTCACTTACTTCCATACGGCTGTGACGAGCCCGTTGAATCTCAGGGTTACACAGTCTCATCGCTGTTGTTTCCATGAAAACACGAAAGCATGTTGTTCGTCGAAAAAACGAAACAGTCGGACAGTCTTCTTCTTCTTTGGGGTTTGATGGCATTCTTTGTGTTCCATTGCTGCCTCCATGTGATTTCACACATCCCTCTTTGAAGCCCCCGCGTGGCTATGACCTCGTCAGACTTTTCAGGTTTTTAAATATTTTTAATTTGCACTCATGCACATATAATATTAAAGATGGCTTATTCATTTTTTCATGGTTGTCTTTCTTGCCAAAACTTGTTTCTCAGTCAGTTTTCTTTGCCATAGACTGCCTGGTGTTGTTGGTGTCTAAGGAGCGTGGTCAAAAGGAGCGCAGCAGCGTGATTTT
Source organism: Euristhmus nudiceps (assembly GCA_030068295.1). Taxonomy (NCBI): domain Eukaryota; kingdom Metazoa; phylum Chordata; class Actinopteri; order Siluriformes; family Plotosidae; genus Euristhmus; species Euristhmus nudiceps. The sequence continues at coordinate 11,973,599 of JAQNCB010000011.1, read as the reverse complement.
GGAGCACATTTGTGGTCTCGAGGCAGGAGCGAGCTGTGAGGGACTCTTGTATGTGTTGACAATCCTCAGTCTAAATCAGATTGTTCAGCTGGGATTTGATAGTAAGGAGGCTCTACTTGCCTGGGACCTTCGGCTCCGCTACTATCTAGGGGAAGGTGAGTATGGCTCTGTGTGTATGGAGCATTCAGTTGCCAAAATAATCTCTTTAAGACTGCATTAGTATTGAAATATATATGCAAATCCACAGTAGTGGCACCACCTAGCGTTTCATGGAGTTAAAAAATCAAAAGGTCCCCTTCACTTCTGGCAAGTACTCCATCTATCAATCCTGAAAAAGATTTCAAGTTTTGTGAAATGGCTTTTCATCCGTGAAAAACGATGAAAACCATTTTTGATGAAGGATGCACGTCGTCACGTTCTCACTCTATAGCACGCTAACTGGACACGATGCCTTGTCTTGTCGATGTCGACATCATCAGCTGATTATTTGTATAAATAAATTAACCGACATGTATTTCGAGGAAAACGTTTTTGAGGAATCTGTTTGAAGGAGTCGGGTTGCGTCGCTGGAGCGGATTTTGGGGGGGTGAACGTTCATCACGGGCACTGGACATGAGATGATTAGCAGGTACAAAGCCCTTTTTTCTCCATAACTGGTGGGGAATCAAATCAAAAACACAAGGGATATCTAGGTACATTTATTGCTATTGAAAACTGTACGCGCTGCTGCAGTTCATTTGTGCTCTACGATGTATCGGTGAGGTGAACGTTCATCATGCATGCAGTTGAATAGGTGATGAACATTACATGACTTTGGGCCGTTATTTCGGCGGGTTGGGGACTATTTTGATGGATTTGAAAAAAAGGGTGCCATACATTGATCTTTCATTGAGTAAATAATGAAGAATACAAAGTGTAATGAGTGTTTATTGCCATAAAGAAACAGCTTTTGACCGTCAGGGTGAAAATGAAACGCTCTGGTTTCCATTTTTAGGGAAATCTTTTCACATTTTTAGTCAGAAAATTGTTTGTGCAGCATTGAGGGCGGAAATTTTTTCAGGCATTTTGCTCACACATGTAAGAAAGACTGTGGTTGTGTGATAGAAGTATTTTCTTATTTACCTCAGGATTTATTAGTGTTTGACACCAAACAATTCCATGAAAATCAAAGGGGGATGCCACAACTGTGGATTTACACATTTAGTTTTTTCTAAAACAAGCACCTGTAATGATGTTAAGCCACAGAGGGCTGTGCTCACATGTGTGCATATACACTTACCAGTCACTAGGAGCAGCTGTGCACCTGCTCATTCTTCCAGAACACACTTGGATTCCTATGACAGGAGTCGAGCCCAGTTGTTGTATTTCATGCATCGTGGGCACAATATTTTTGCGCACATTGTGATACTTATATGCGAAACACAGTTGCACAGAGTGATTATGTCGGCCATTGTATCCTTCATGGCAGCTTGAAACAATCTGGCTATTTTTGTCATCATCACTTGCTTTATAAGTGTTTGTACCATGATCTTTAAACAATGGACAGTTCAGGGATACTCATAATACTTTATTCATATGCATTGCTTCATATTACATGTTTTGATTGTTACTTTATTGCAGTATGTGTATTCAGCCGGCATATTCAGCTCATTAATTACACTGCTCATATCTAATGAGTTTTACAATATTATCTCGAGGGGAAAAAGAGTCTGGGAACACAGTGAGGGTCATATTCAGTCATTTGTTCATTTCCTGAACCGCTTAATCCTAATTAGGGTCGTGGGAAGGCTGGTGTCCATCTCAGCCGACGCCTAGCGAGGGCGGGGTACACCCTAGACAGCTCGCCAGGCCATCGCAGGGCCGACACTTAACCATTCACACTCAGACCTAGGGGAGATTTAGAACAGCCGATTAGCCTACTGTGCATGCTTTAGGACTGTGGGAGGAAACCGGAGTACCCACACAAGCACAAGAACATGCAAACTCCACAAAGAAACACCCAGGCTGAGAATCGAAACCAGGCCTTCCTGCCGTGAGGCGGACGTGCTAACCACGACGCCACCGTGCCGCAGTACAGTGAGGGTGCTGAGTGATATTTGCTCTACTTGTTGACAAATACTATGCAGTGCTTTTATTCATTCATTCATTTTCTGAACAGCTTAGTCCTAATTAGGGTCACGGCAAGGCTGGTGCCTATCTCGGCCAACTCTGGGCGAGGGCAGAGTACACCGTGGACAGCTCGCCAGGTCACCACAGGACATGGCATTATCAACATTAAAGGCTATTATAGTAGAATAAGGGTGGTGTAGTGCTTACCTCGTTCACTTCACGACAGGAACGTCCCGAGTTCAAGATACGCTCGATAAAATGCATCTTTATTTTTGTCTGTAAAGGGAGCATAAGTGAGTCTTCAGTGGACACACAGACAGGCGGACGGATATGCCGAAGGGAACCGCAATACCGCTTCAGCCAAGCATGGCCAAGGGGTTAAAAAAATATACATTTTGTAGAGTTGGTAGAATGTTAAGATATGGCAACTTAAGGTGATGTGAGCATTTACGAGTTGGACATCCACATAATGTGAATACTAATGCATTTATACTCAAAGGTGCCCCCAGGCAATCGAACAAAGTCTGTTAAATGGCAAGCTTTGGTGTGCATTCCAGTCATCAGCCTCATAAATCTAACAAGCAAATAACTCAATGTGACTTGTGTGTGTGTGTGTGTGTGTGTGTGTGTGTGTGTGTGGAGGTGGGGAATTCGCCGTTACTATACTGAGGAAGGCTGGCACAACATGCTGCGAAGTCACCTGCTTGCTGTCACTGTGTGTGTGTGTGTGTGTGTGTGTGTGTGTGTGTGTGTGTGTGTGTGTGTGTGTGTGTGTGTGTGTGTG
>JAQNCB010000011.1:11950729-11961936 GCA_030068295.1 Euristhmus nudiceps | reverse complement strand
ATATATAAGCTAGCTCATTATAGGCTAACAAGCATTCAACATTCTATTTGTCAGTCAGCTAACATTTGTAGGTATTCTTGTTGTCCCACTTAGCCAATCAGCTCTCAGCTCAAAGCCATTCTTTCACTCACCAACTGTGTGAGAAGAAGGCGAGGTGGGGGTGAAGGTCACATCAGCGCTTCCAGCACACTTAATCACTTGTAGTATATCGACTCCATTTCCTCCTCCACTTCTGCTCCATCTCTGTCCCTCCCTCTCTCAATCTCCTCTTCTTACACTGTCCACACTGCACTTCCTCTTATAGGAGCAGCACTATGCTCTGCACTCTTACGCTGGTGGCTTTATGTCAGCAACAGACGCTTTGGATTTAGAAAGTTTTGGCGTTGCCATATGACAAAGAAAATATTTTTGTTCAAGTTTCCGAAAAGTTGATTTAATATCCATTATTAGCACTGATGTAGAAAGATCAACGGTCTCCCTCTGTCCATGCTTTTATTTGGCTCCACGCCAAGGTTCCCACATGGCGGGCCTATTAATAGTAGGTATGGGCTCGAGAAACAGTGAGGTGTCTGCCCCAACACCCTACCCTCTACATTTATCTCCTCTGGCTCAGTAGTGCAAAAATACACTGAGAGAGGGCAGCATTTCATATTCAAACTCTTTCATAACATTAGTCTGCATTACAGTAATGTAAAAATGGGGATATTATGGATAATGTGTTTGGCTGATTATTCGAGCATGGTACAGTTCCTTCTAGTCATACAGTTCCAGGACATTCTCTTTTTCATACTTATTTGCTTAAAAGGGTCGTAAACTTAAAGTAACTACCGTATATTCTGTCTTGTATTTGATACATTGAATGAAACAGACACCTGAAATATTTTTCTAAGCTTTGGGTGCCCTAATGCGTCCACATCAATAATTGTAATTAACTAAACGAGCAATAAGGAGAAATCAAGAGTCCCTTACCATATATGGAAGTGGACATGAACTCAGGTGGGTGCGGGGTGTTATATGGGGCACAATACATGTGCAATGCGCAATTTTTTTGTGACCTAAGGAAGTCTGCATAGGTACTTTGCTCTGTGATATGCTTTTTCCCCACTGCACTTCTTGTATGAAGTTCACTGTTCAATGCTATCCTTCCTGGTTTTAATAATGACTTGGAGAGCTCTTAACACAATCCCTGCCATTTCAACAATCTCTTTAATTTCGTTTTTGCTTATTCACACAGTAACATCCTTTTACAGAATAATACGTCTTTCTGTATTATTGTTTAAAATAAAAGAAGCTACTCAATGCATCAGTTAGTGTTAAAAGTAATGTTGGCAGCTGAAGCATTTACATACGCTCCTCTACTTTCGTTTTACGAACATTCGGAGATACGAACAGAGTTGCCTGTAAGTCAGATTTTGTATGTAGTGCCTTTTCCTATGTAGTACATCTTTCCGCCGCTGATACCAAAGCCCGGCGCTGTGATCGTAAACAAACCTTCCGTGTAATTGCACATCCACTACAGTAGATGGCAGTAGCGCTCTCATTGTCGCGCTATGGTGTCGGGGATTTCTGCAGCGAGCAAGCAATATGAAGTGAAAACAGAAGGAGTGTTAATAAAGTTTTTCTTTGTTGTTAGTTGAACTATATTTCTTTTTTGTTTTTAATGTTAATAGGTAGACACTGTTATGCAGAAGTGCACTAATAATAATTTTATAGACAAATAATACTATTTATAGTCACGCGTGGGGGGAGCGCGCAATTTTTTTATTCTTCCTAGGGGGGCGCCACCGAAAATAATTGAGAAGCACTGCGTTACTTATACACAACTTACGAACAAATTCACCGAACGAACGGCCGCTCAGAACGTAACTTGTTCATAAGCTGAGGAACGGCTGTATTTCACTGCAGTGAGTATCCAGTCAAAGACTCCAGAGTATTTGCTTAAATAATTTTTTTTTTAATGGAGACTTATTTGACAGGACTGTACATTTTTTGACATACTGTATGCCTTATTCATTTTCTTTTAACTATTGAACTATTTTCTTTTAACGATTGAACAATATTTTTAACTATTGTTAGAACTTGGTGTATTTCAGAATATCTAGATTAAAAGATTGTGTGTTTTCCCATCTGCGCAACTCTCAGAGCCCAGTGCCAGTGTGGCATCAGCAGAGGAGCGACTGAACCAAGAGGCTGAGGAATTGGAGAAGAGGCTCAGCTTGCTCTCCTATAACACAGGTGTTTGTTTTTCCGAGTTTTAAAAGTTGAGTCAGTGCGACTATTCAGTCTAACCCTTTTTTTTCCCTATTTGTTTTGACAGCGTCCACCTCCAGTTTCAGTTCTTCAACAGGTGTCGATGACCGTAGCATATCCGGGTCGTCCGACTCCGAAACCAGCCAATCTGATTCCAGTATCAGCAGTCGCCTGACCCTATGGGGGGAGCCGGCTCCCAGCACCACAGCTGAGTCCACTAGAACTGTCTCTCATGGAGAGGAGAATCTACCAGTTATTCCAGCCAGCGGGCCCAGTCTCCCATCAAAGCCCACTCTCTCACGGAGGCTTCAGGAAATTGGCCGCCAGAGCTCCTCAGACAGCGGCATTGCCACAGGAAGCCATTCATCGTATTCTGGCAGCTTTTCATCCTACACAGGCAGCTTAGACACAGGAAGCCCCAAAGAGGACTATGGCACTCTACTTAGCTTACCGCCATTCTCTAGTCCCGAAAAGCATCAGTGTACCTGCCCAGTCAGCCACACCCATGAATACCAAGTGCCTTCATCACTACGCTACCTGTATGATACACCGCGCAGTCTTCTGGAGGAAACTAGAGATCAGAAAGAAGCTGCAGCCAGTGAACAGATTGAGCAGACGCAAGCCTCAGCTTCTGCGTGCTCTGTTCCGGAATCCTCCAGAGACTTAGGGGCGCAGGGTTTGTCCAGCATGGACACACACTCCGACTGCTTGATTTGCTGTCCCCATCTCACCTCATCTAGAATGCTCTTCACCACCTGCCCCATCTGTGGTGGCTTAAAGGTACACAGCCATGATATACACTCTGCATTACAGAATATTATCTTAGGAATTATTAAATACATTTCAGCCATTTTTTTGTTTTTGTAGCACATAACCAGCCATTTAAATTCTAATTAGAAATAATTAACAATATAAATCTGTTGTTTAGTCTGTTATTTTTCTTTGATCATTAGTCTTGCAAGATTAGACAGGACCCAGAATTAGGTGATTTTAATTATGTTAAGCACAACAATGGTTCTGATCTCATTTGTACAGCGACGTAATTTTCTGTGTGCCGCCATGTGCGAAAGAACATATTAACTGATAGCTGACTCTGTTTATTTTTACCTCTGCCAGGAGGTTATGTTTTCACATCTGTTTGTTTGTTTGTGTGCAGCAGAACTCCAAAAGTTACCCATGGATTTTAAGGATTTTTTTCTTCTAAAGTGTGGTACAAGTAACAAACCTTCAAATTTTGGAGGTGATTAGCGCATAGGATCGTGTTTGGGCGGCAGAGGGTGGTGGGGGATAACCAAAAATCCCTATCTTTATCATGCTGTATAATATTTAAAAGTCTTATCTCAGCCAGGGCGGCACCATGGTATTAGGGTTAGCACGTCTGCCTCACAGCAAAAAAACAAAAAAAAGTCCTGGGTTTGATCCCTGGGCTTGGTAAGGGCGTTTCTGGGTGGAGTTTGTGCACGTTTTCCCCACTTTCTTACAGTTTCCTCCCACATTCCTAATAGATGCACATTAGGCTAACTGGTGTGGTAACCTAGGTGTGAGTGGGAGTGTTAATGGTTGTGTGTGTTGGCCCTAAGACGCCCAGCTGTTACAGGTATATCCCACCTTCCCTCAGAGTCGGCTGAGATAGGCTCCCGCCTCCTCATGACCCTATTTGAATAAAGCTGTTCAATAAATGAATGAACGTTAACACACTCTTACGATTTCAACAGCACTAACGTGCGTGACAAGCTAAGCTCAGCTGATTTGTATTATGTGTCCTTTCTCTCTTTTGAAAGCTTGACCACAGATATAGGTAGCGACTTTAGAAAGGCTGTAGCAGCTGGCTAATTTGAAACTTTGACCGAATCCTCTTTGTCAGCAGTGTAGAGCAATGTTCGAATTTCAGTAATATTTTCTGACTGCATCATGAGGAGAATATGATTTCGGTGGCTTCCTCCGTTCTTCTGCAGGAGTTTTGAAAAATGATTTAATATAGCTCAGACACATGAGCTGCTAGGGGATGCAGTTGAAGTTACATCAGGAGCACATTAAAGGCAGGAGATGTACGAAACTTTGAACAAACTGTGACAGTTCTAGTCATAAGATAAATGTGTGGTACATCAATTAGAGCAACATGCGCACTCATTTATTCTCTTTTTCTGCCTCTCGCTCCATCCTTCAAACTATGTCTTTTGCAGAACATGCATATCACAGTTTGTTGGGCTACTTTGAGTCTTCGTTTGAAAATGCGACACTTGAATTCAGAATTCTTCAAAAGACAAATAATGAAAGCTAGAAAGATAAAGTGGTATTACATTTTCCCTCCTCAGAATCAACACTGTGATCAGATAATGTTCGAAGATAAATGAAGAGCTCTTTGATGCATGTGTTTCTTTGTGACTCTTTGCTCTGATTAATATTCATCGCTAGAATAAACTCAAAAATATAAACACAAAAAATTGATAGCTGGTTCCCTACCTTGGGAGCACAATAGTTGAAAGAAGGTTAATTCTTGTATACAGATCATTTTTAATTTTTAATATAGCTAAACCAAATATTCTTTCTATTTCTTGGTATAGGTAATGACTGTAGTTATAATTTTATGGTATGGTAAAGTAATGAAAAAATAAGTACAATTATTGTTTTTTCAGCATATTTGTACAAGTAAACAATCTCCCATGTCAATAAAATACCTACAAACATTTTATTGAAGAAAAATATAAATAATTTCAAAAGCTAATGTTGTGGGCATGAGCAGTGGTGGCCCAGTGGTAGGGTGCTGGATTAATGATGCCACGGTTGAGGGTTCACCACTATCAACGGGCTGTCACTGCTGTGTCCCCAGTTCAGCGGACTGGGTTATCAAAGGCCGGCCATGTCTCTCACTGGCTAGGTAAAAGAACTATTGCTGACTTTCATCAAGAAGTCAGCATGTTTTTGCCCTTCGATGGCCTGGCGAGTCCAGGCTGTATTCTGCCCTCACCCAGAGTTGGCTGGGATGGATGCCAGCCTCCCTGCGACCCTAATTAGGATTAAGCTGTTCAGAAAAGGAATGAATGGATTAATGTTGTGGGTGGCATGATGGCATGGTAGTTAGCATGTCCGCCTTACAGCAATAAGGTCCTGGGTTCGAGTCCTAGACTCAGCCGTTTCTTTGTGGCGTATCCATGTTACCCGGAGAAAACACTCGTGTTCTCCGGATTGCTCTGACATTCCAAAAACATGCACATTAGGCTAATTGGCTGTTTCAGATTGTCCCGAGGTGTATCACATCACTGTAAATGGTTGTACGTGTTTGGCCAAGTTGTCCAGGGTGTACCCTGCCTTTGCCCTGTGTTAATACAATTAAGCTGTTTGGCAAATTGGAGCGTGAGTGAGTAAGCTATTGTGATCTAATGTGTTTTACACATTAGCAGCTGCTAATTAACAATTGCCCACCAGTCTCTGAGATCAGCTTTCTGTGATTTTTGACCACACTCTTTTCTGTTGGAAGATGTTGAGGGATTGCACTGCCCTTTTCAAATCCCTCACAACATTTCAGCGGGGCTGAAATTTGTAATTTTTTTACTTATTCAGTGGTGTATTTGCTAGAGTGTTAGGATTATTATTCTGTATAAAAGGTCCACCAGCATATCAACTTTCATACACGTGATGGTACTTTATCTTTAAGTACTCTTTGATATGATGCAGAATTCATAGTTGGCCGAATGATTGCTAGCTGCCTATTCCCTAAGGCAGTAAAGCAACCCCAAACCATAACATTTCCCCCACCATGCTGCATACGAGGTATGAGGTTCTTCTGCTATTCACATCCGTACTGTTGCAAAATAAGTCTTTTTGAATACAGAGCACATTATTTCTGTCCTTTGCCGATATTCTTTATGCCTTCCATGCAAATCAAATCTGTCCAATCTTTATCTGATTGTAGACGTATGCAATTTCACACCAGTTGAAAAAGTTACCTGCAGATGCCATGTTTAAATCTGTTCTTGCAACAGATGGTCCTGGGGGAGCGCAGTGGCGGTCTGCCTCACAGCAAAAAGGTTCTGGGTTCAAGTCCAAGGATCAGGTGTTTCAGTGTGGAGTTCACATGTTCTTACCTTTATCTCACTCTTACCTGTATGGAGCAACTGTGCACACAATTTACTCCGGGATCAATAAACTATTCTGATTCTCTGTGTATTGCATTGGTTTCTTCCCATAGCCTGAGGCATGCATATAAGCCTAAATGGCTGTTCCAAATTGCCCCAGGTGTGGATGGCTGTGTAAATGTGTGTCGGCCCTGTGATGGTCTGGCAGTCTGCTCAGTGTGCACATTATCTTCACCTAGTGTCAGCTGAAATAGGCGCGAGCCTCGCTGCAGTTCTTATAGCATTAAGCAGTTCAGCAAATCAAATCACTTACGAAGCTCTTGAGCATCCACAGCCTTTGTTTTGTTGTTTTTTCCGAAGGCTGTAGAAAGTCGAGCCCTTTAAATCATGGCATGATGACACCACACCCTTCAGTAGCCAAGAGAATACCAGAGCCTAGGTTTCATTTTTAATTAAATCTGGTTCCACCTGAAGAAAGTTGGAATCAATGGCACGATATTAAACAGGGCGAAATGTTTGCTTGGTCAAGTATGTTATATGAAAAAATCAACAGCTTTTATGAGACGTAGCAATTTTTTTTCACGCGACTACAGGAAATGTGCTTTCTAAAGAAAAGTGGTTTTTTTTTTCTGATTTCACATTTGTAGGATTGCATTTCCCAGCAGTGTTTACTAATTTAATCATGTCTGTTTTTGAACAGAGAGCACCATTACCTCAGGCAGGAGCTTCACTACAGCATAGCGTGCCAGGTAGGACACACTGCATGCTAAACAGTAATGTAAGAACAGCTGCAGTTTAAAGCTTGTTAGTTAATTAGGTTTCTCTCAGGACAACTCAGTAAACACAGTATTCAATTTAACCATTAGTCTTTTTCTACAAGAACATTTTAGACCGCATCAAAATCACACCACTTGCTATTCATTTCACTCAGAACATTAACTGATACCATACACCCAATTTTCCCAGGTGTTTAACTTTCGCCTGAATTTTTGAGAGTACAATTTGCAGCCATTTCTAATCACCGTGTAATCAAAGTACTCTTCATAAGTTTTATTTAATATGTTTATTTTTGGCCCTGCAATGGCCTGGCAAACTGTCTAGGGTGTACCCTGCCCTCGCCCAGAGTCGGCTGAGATGGGCACCAGCCGCTCAGCGAACTTAATTCGGATTAAGCGGCGTAGAAAATGAATGAATGAACGTTTCTTTGTCATTCTATTAGGTACAGCTACCATAGGAGGATTATGGGATAATGTGGAATGCAGAGATTCGCTAGTATTCAGTCCTTTTATAAGCTAACTAAACATTACACTGTTATATACAGTGGTACCTCGAGATACGAAATTAATCTGTTCCAGAGTGGCTTTCGTGTCATGATTTTGTTCGTATAATGAATCGAGTTTTACATGTAAATCGCCTAATTCGTTCCAAGCTCTACAAAAACATCACATTAAATTTTATAATAAGGGTAAAACCAGAATGAAATAAGAGCCAAATACATATGAATCATTCAATATACCTAACCTAACTGTTAGTACCTGTGAATGAAGTAGATAATAGAACATAATGAAAAAAAAAAGAAAAAAATTATAGGAAAATGTGGAACATTGCCTTTTGAGTGAGTCGATGTCCAAAAGCGAAAGTGATGAGGAGGAGGGCCTCCTAATAATAAAAACGGCAGGAAATAAATGGCAGGAAACATTAAGCTTAAGCTTCTAATTTCCACCGGATTCTTCTTCTTCTTTTCCTTTTTTTGACAAACCGACTTAAAGTATAATACCGCCACCACATGGACTGGAGTGTGAATCTTGACCAATAGCAGAGCAGCATCATGGTACTGAGCATGATGGGAAATTGTGTTCCGTTTCTTCCGTATGCGGAATAATTTTTCGTAAAATGAAGCGGAAAAACCTTTGCATATGGTTTTGTAAAATGAAATTTTTGTGTACTGAAGCTTTCGTATCTCGAGGTTCCACTGTATTTAAGATGAACACTCACTGATTTGCCGAAGACGTACAGTTGCATACCCAGAAATGTTTAAATGTATCGAAATAATATTGTTCAACTCAGAGTAATACTTTTCAAATGCATTTTAACTATAAACAATAAAACTTTCTTTCATTCTATCAAATTTGTATGTACATTGTATTACATTTAGAAAAATAATTCATATAATGTGACAGTAATTAAAAATGTTTTACTCATTTCAAGCTTTATATTTTCTTGATCTGTTGACAGATAATTTTGCTTCTTTTAAGAAATAAATGCTTAAAATTTGCCAAAAAATTCCTGCCAATAGATCAAGAAAATATCTACTACTACTACTTTTCTTTCGGCTTCTCCCCTCAGGAGTCGCCACAGCGAATCATCTGTTTCCATACCTGTCCTCCGCATCCTCTTGCCTCACAAAAGCTAACTTCATATCCTCTTTCAGTGCATCCATGTACCTTCTCTTTAGAAAATATGAGGCTTAATATAAGTGAAAACATTTAGAAATAGTTAAATTTTTTTCTTATACTTGCTGAATTAGATTTTTATAATTTAAAAACTGTAAAACTCTGAATCTAGAAACTTCGATTTAAAAACTGTGTAACTCATCTGTGTATAGACATGGCTTCCTGACATAAATGTTGATTTTTTTTTTTTTGTCATTAATTTTCCAACAATGAAACAGTCAAGTTATAATGTGCACCAAGTACATGTAACTGATAGACATACCGATAGCTTGGGTGTACCCAATAGTCAAAATACTGACACCTGGAATGAGTGTTCATGCATCCAACTAGTTGGTAGCAGTCTGATTATAGTATGCTTAAAACAGCAGGTAAGTAGAAATGTTTTAAAGGTCCAGGATGCTACTTCAGCAGGTGGAAGACCAGCCAGTCTTGTCAGTGAGACATCAGTTCATGCCACTTATCTGGAAGGGAATCCCAAAAAAGATTTGCTGACTCAAAGCCTGTCATTTGCGAGTTCATTGACTGAAAGCAAGCTGCAGGATGGAAGCCCGAAGAACTATTTAGACAGTCTGTCTGATCTATTAGGATATTATTCTCCAGGGACGACTGACACAATGGCAATTAAACCAAGTCTGCATAATCCAGTAGGGTTTTATTGTCCTCCAGGGAACAATAGCCTGGGATCAGTTCAATCTGGCTCATATATCCTGATGGCCTCAGCATTAGCATCACCACAATGCTCTTCTCCTTGCCAAGTTTATCCCACCATTCCTTCCTACCATACCTCTCGCTCAACCATCTATGAGAACTGTCTACAATGTAGAAAAGGTCAAGATGGCTGCATGCTCCCCAAGGCTGTACCTCCAATGATTAGTAGCTTCATCTCTCCATCTGGATGGAAGAGCAATGTTGGGCAGGGCTACCTTTCCTTCATTCAAGACCTGGCTGCTACGGAAGAACCTCGTCATCATGCTGCTCTCACCTCCCAGCCACCTTTACAGCCCAGAAACGGACAAACACCACTGGGAGGTAAGGGATCAACCAAGATCAACCACAGCGTTATGTGATCTAACCTAAGAGAATAAACGAACACTCACTCCTCTGTACTGGGTTTGAAGATCTTCCCTGAACATTTTCTTCTCTTTTGTGTTTGTTTCTCTCTGACAAAATAATAAAACATCTTTTTCCTCTTGCTGGGTACATGCCCTCTTCCTCTCTTGGCCTGTTTTCCTTCCGTATGCCTGCTGCCTCCTCCCCTCACCACCTTACCCCCTTCAATCGATTTCTTTTTTTCTTGTACTCGCTGCTTTGGAGTTATGGATGGTTAGAGGGGAATCTCTGGCTTCTGACATTAACTTTTAAATTAAGTCATGGTGGCAGTTATTATCTTAAAGTGATGTGTGGGGAGATCGAGTTTGAGTAATGGTACCCCTCAGGCCAAGACATTCTGGCAATCTAGCCAGGACTGCCATCTGAAGCACCAGCCCACAGATTGCTAGACAAATGGTCTAACTTTATTCAAACAGAAGGCTTAGCTGACTCTCCACTTTGGATGTTAACCTACATTTTAAAGGAAACAGTACAGAACTGTGACTAATGATGGCTATTAACATTCTTGTGCACAGATTTATCAAAAAAAAAAAAAAAAAAAAAAGATGAAACGAAAGTTCACAAAATGCATGAGCTTAATAATCACTACATGTAGTGGCCACTACTGACCTTTAGAAGCCAAAAGAAACCAAAAGTGCATTTGATTGAAGTCGTATAGTCAATTCCAGATGCTCAGTCACAGTGATTCCCAGATAGCAATCACTGACTCATGTTTATGTGCATGCATGACTTTCAGATTGTCAATCAAATTACTTGTTTTTTTTGTACAGATAAAAGGCAGAGAGGTCATGCAGAGAGAGGAAAAATGGATCCTGCCTATGAGATCATGGAGGGCCAAGCCACAGACAGGAGCTCAGAGGTTCAACACTGAATGAGACTAAGGGTCTGACACTGCCTCAGAAAGGCTGAGAGAGAGAGAGAGAGAGAGAGAATTGTGTTTGTCATATCTTAAGTGTGTAAGCTAGTTAGAGCTTCTCATAAGCTTTGTGTTCTGAACGGAGTGTGTTGTGTAAGAGGTTGGACAAAGAATTCACACCCTCCTACAAGGCAATCATAAAGAGAGAAGCCTCTAATTCTGGCACATCTTTTTTCTTTCATGGTCTTTCTTTCTCTCTCTGTCTCTCTCTTTCTCTGGCTTTCTGTCAACATCACTTAAAAAAGAATGCTTAATGAATGCACAGGGAATTTCTGACTACACCAGCAAGGGCTGAAATAATAACCTGTAGAACAGACTAAATGCATAATAATCTAATCATGAGGGTTTTCAAATGACCCTGTGTAAACACTGATCTGATCCTTATATTCCTATAGTCGTATA
>JAQNCB010000011.1:11818941-11834503 GCA_030068295.1 Euristhmus nudiceps | reverse complement strand
TGTGTGTGTGTGTGTGTGTGTGTGTGTGTGTGTGTGTGTGTGTGTGTGTGTGTGTGTGTGTGTGTGTGTGTGTACATCAACAGAATAAGAAAAGTAAAGAAAAGGTGTTAATGATTAACAAATGTATACAGTGAAGATAAATATCCGGTAGACCATTAATTTTTCTTGACAGAGCCTTTTTCTAATATATCATATATACAGTAACAGAAGCGTATTCAATGTTTTTTTTTACTTGGTTCCCTATTTGCTGTGATTGTGAAAGGTTACTTGGCACATTTCTTTAATAATGGTTAAAGGATCAATAACTACATTGTAATCATATTCTAATACTCTATATAATATGGGTTAGCTAATCTTCTACTTCTTATGATTTTTGTTCTTCAACTCAGGAATAAACCATGGGCCTGTCATTGCTGGGGTAATTGGAGCTCATAAGCCTCAGTATGACATCTGGGGAAATGCTGTGAATGTAGCCAGCAGAATGGACAGCACTGGTGTACTAAATAAAATACAGGTGGGAAAGAGATGAGAATATCAATCATCATGTGACTAAAAACTGTCCTAACAGGAATCGTGTATTCCATACTGTAAAAGTCATATAAGATTCTGGTAACTATATTTGCTGCTCACTATATTATTCATTCATTCATTTTTTTCTAAGCTGTTTAATCCTAATTAGGGTCATGGGGAGGCTGGTGCCCATCTCAGCCGAGCCGACTCTGGGCGAGGGCAGGGATCACCCTGGATAACTTCACTATATTATTCTACACTATATTCGATTTTTGATTGTCATTATTACCTACTTCCTAACTTATTAAATCTTTCCATATGCATTTAGTGCAGGACATTCAGAGCACAAAGTCATTTTGGATTCAGACATGGACTAGAATTAAGGAAATTAAAAGTTCTAAAAATAGGCGGCATAGTGGCATATTGGTTAGCTGACCCTCCTAACAGCAAGGAGGTTCTGGGTTCGATTCCTGGGCTTGGGCGTTTCTCTGTGGAGTTTGCATGTTCTCTTTCCTCTTGCGTGGGTTTCCTCTGGGTACTCGTTTCCTCCCACAGTCCAAAGTCATGCACATTAGCCTAACTGACTGTTTCAATCTGTCCCTAGGTGTGAGTGTAAGTGCGAATGGTTTTGTGTGTGTGTGTGTGTGTGTGTGTGTGTGTGTGTGTGTGTGTGTGCGCGCGTGTGTGTGTGCGTGTTGCCCTGCAATGGTCTGTCGAGCTATTCAGGGTGTATCCCACCTTCACCGGTGTCGGCTGAGATAGGCACCAGCCTCCCCGCAACCCTTAAGGATTAAGCCATTCAACAAATGAGTGATGAAGTATTGACTTCTAAAAATATTGTTTGCTGCCTCCTTTAGGTGACTGAAGAAACAGCACAGATAGCCGAGAGCGTCGGCTTTACTGTGACCAAGAGAGGCATCGTTAATGTGAAGGGAAAAGGACAGCTTACAACATATTTTATCAACACTGAGTCATTACAGCACCCATAACGAATACTGTACATACACTGTAGTATGGATCTCTCAAAAACCATTCAGTGAAATCTACCTTCCTATTTACTGTATGTCAATAATAATATGCCTAACATCAGACTGTCTGTTTTATTATTATTATTATTGTTGTTGTTGTTGTTGGAAGTGAATAATGAGGCATGATTTCTACACAGAAATGTACAAGATAGTGCAATAGTACTGTCCTCCACTTAAAAAATCTTTAACTTCAATCTCATTACAACAGCGAAGGCCTCCAGTGCAGCTAACTGGGATATCAAAGGCCGGCCATGTCTCTCACTGTCTGTGTTGAGAGGGATGTAAAGGAACCATTGCTGACTACTTTTGTCAAGAGTAGGCTGCAGACGTCAGTGTGTTTCTGCCCTGTGATGGTGTGGAGAGCTGTCCAAGGTGTACTCTGCCCTCACCCAGAGTCGACTGAGATGGGCGGCAGCCTCCCTGCAACCCTTGCTAGGATTAAGCAGTTCAGAAAATGAATGAATGAATGAATGAATGAACAGCGAAGGAAGAATAAGAATCTCCTGTACAGCCAATGCTGCACTTAAATGTTTACAAGCACTGTGGCTTAGCACATTTGCCAAATGCACTTCCCTATTATTACAATATGTCCTTTTGTTGTATGTTTTCATAAATGCCTTTGTTTAAAATATTTATTTATTAAAGACTTTTGGACGTACTTTCCCCACGCATATCTATCAGTTTTCTGTTCCTAATTAAAATTCATAAATAGAAGTACTATTGTTGTATGATTACCCCTCTCAAGCATGCTTTGGAACATTTTAGAGGCTGATGATTGTCATGTCGGTGCATGTGCAACAGGGAAACAAGGGGATGCAAATGCAGAACTAAAAAGGTTTAATAATGGAACTCACGCAACAAAGCTAAACCAAAAGCGGTACTGCACATGTTTAAGTCTTCATCACACCTGCATGCTTTTTGCTGGGCATGCTGGGACCTGTAGTGTTGCCCAGTGAACCTGGAAGTAGAAACTCATGTTTGGAGATGAGACGCACTGTGGATGGGAATGTGTGGCACAAGGAATGAGTTCCATGTTCTGTGTTTTCAAAAAAAACAAACCAATAAATGGTCGAATTCCAGTAGTATGTTTCTGACTACTTAAAAACCCGAGTGTGAGAAATTCACACACTCAAATAATCTATAAACACTGATAGTCATCAATATTTGTTTGTTTGTTTTATTTGGATCCCCAATTAGCTTTTGCAAGCAGCCACTATTCTTCCTGGGGTCAACAACATCATAACACAAATAAACATGAGAAATATGCACACGTGCGTACACGACACAAGATACACTACATCATATAATGACAACACACAGACTTTACATAATAATTATATATCATGCAAAACAAGATAGCTAAAAAAATACAGACAAAACATAAGGCAAACACTGCTATTATACCTAACTGAAAAAAAGAAAAGGCGCAATATATTTAAACACAAATTTTACCCCGATAAACAACAAATTATAAATAAATATGATTATTATATGATTATTGCATAGATTTTTAAAATTTAATGCACCTATTTAATAGCTTATTCCAATAATCTTCTGGCTACCAAATTCAAACCGTATACATTACTTTAAATGTCGATTTGACACAACTATTTCAGTATTATTTATATATGCTTTTTTTTTTTTATTAAAATGCAGAGAAAATGCAGGTGGAAATAGAGTCAAGAAGTAACCACTGGTGTTCATGGAACTAGAAGACGCACAAAAGCAACTACACAATTTCAGGAATAGGAATATCTATGTATAGCAACATGTTAATACTGCCTAATATGAATGTTTTTGTTGTAAAACCCATGGGAACTGATAGCATTTGCTGTTTTCTCGCCCACATGCAGACCTCTACATCTCCTTCATCTACTCTATGATAAGCTCAAATGAGAAATCTGGGTATATATTTCAGTGTTCAGTAACCAAAAGACAGGCCGTCTATATTTTGGCTCCTAATATATACGGTACTCAGTGTTCTTTGTAATTGTTTGGACTAGGACTGAAGATTTTCTATCTTGGGAAACAACAGTAGACCAATCAATTTGAGATTTTCAACTCAGTGGCGTCATGGTTCGCACATTTGCTGCACAGCAAGATGGCCCGAGATTCAAGTCCTGGACTTGGCAAAGGTTCTGTGTGGAGTTTGCATGTCCTCTCCATGTTTGTGTAGGCTTTGTCCAGGGACTGTGGTTTCTTCCGTTACTCCAGAAACATGCACATTAGGCTAATTGGCTGTTCCAAATTGCCCCATGATGTGAGAGTGAATGGCTGTGTGAGTGTTGGCTCTGTGATGGATTACAAACTGTGCAGGGTGTACCCCTCCTCCACCCAGAATCTGCTTGAGGGCTCAGCTGAAAAATCCATCTTGGTCTGACCCGGTCACAGGAAAGCTAGAGCCAGTGCCAGCTGATTCTGGATGAAAGACAGGGTAAACCCTGAACAGCTCAACAGTCCACTGCAAAAAAAATACCTTTCAAAGTCCGATTCTCACCAAGAAAAACTAATTAGCCTAATGACTATGTATGTGCAGTGTAGGAGAAAACCAGAGTACCCCAATGAAACTTACATAAGCACAGCGAGCACATGCAAACTCCACACAGAAGAGCCTACACAAACCACAGGACACAGCAAGACTTGCTTGCTGTGAGAGAATGCTCACACTGGTTATATATCTCTGATGGGAAACAAGGCACAGTTTACTTAGTCACCTTAGAAATATTAAACAACAGTATTTTCATTCATTCATTAATTTTCTGAACCACTTAATCCTAATTAGGGTTGCGGGGAGGCTTGTGCCCATCTCAGCCGACTCTGGGCGAGGGTAGAGTACACCCTGGACAGCTCACCAGGCCATCGCAGGGCAAGTATTTTTATGTATTTTTCAATTAAATTTCTTACATTTTGTGGTTAAAAACAAAAACAACACAATAAAGGGCAAATTATATTCTTTTAAAGCATGCTAACACCAGTTAAAAGTTAGAGTTAAGTCAGAGCCCTTAAAGTTTTTAGAGGAATTCCAACTAAAAACACACCCCTCCCAAATTGCTTATTCTATATACTATTTTTGCAAACTGTTTTATGCAATATTTATTTGAATTATTAAGATATATTCTGTGTCTTTTGTAGCTGCTTACTCTGGTAAGCTGATTTTTCTGACTTGGTATTACAAGGTGTCAGGAGGCGCCCGGCGAGACACCCAGTGACCGCGGTGATGCTTCTTACACACCAAACGCAGGACCACAGATCCAAAGAAGGCAGAGAGAGTTCAGGGAGCAACAGGAAGTTTTATTAATTCAAAAAAACAAAATATATATATATTTTACCTTGTAAAGAAAAGAAAAGGACTCTCAAACAACTTTTAAACTAAAAAAGAAATCGAACATCACATCACATGACATGACATGACATGGCATGGCATGGCATGGCATGGCTCTTGAAGCAGGCAGCAAAAGGCAATGCCGCAGCACTGAGCTGACAAACAAGGCTTCCTTATATAACAAAAAATAACGAGACACACCTGAACCTGATCCAACTCGAGAGTATAACTGAGGGGGGGGGAGTGAACGCCTCAAGAGCGCCCTCTGGTGGCGGAAAGTTGTCAATACATGGCAGAAATCATGACACAAGGTGACTTTGACTATAAATATAAGTATAAATATAAATTTAAAAAATGCATTACTATTATTATTATTATTATTATTACCTTTTAAAATGGGGCACGGGGAGGTCCATGGCTGATTGGATGTGTGTCCATGAAGAGGCCAATATTGAAAAACTTCAGCCATTTCAAGCAGGTTAAGTGGCTGGCCTACACATTCAGTAATTCATTAATTTCCTGAACTGCTTTATCCTATTAGGGTCACTGGGAGCTCCCTATCTCTGCTGATACTGGGCAACAGCATGGTATACCCCGAACAGCTCACCAGACCATCACCAGGCAAACACACACTCACAAAAAAAGGACTCTCACCTGGGGGGAAATTTGAGAGCAAAGACGCCTAACATGCATGTCTTTTGATTGTGGGAGGAAACCAGAGTACCCAGAGGAAACCCATGCAACCTCCAGACAGAAACACCCTCGAACCCAGAACCTTCCTTCTGTGTCGCAGACGTGCTAACCACTACACCAGCAGGTCTGCACACAATATATTTCTAATCTCCATAAATCATTTATTTATGCAAATAACAAAATGATTCATGGTTTGTTTAAATCATTAAATAAAAAGAAACTTGCATAAATTGTTATTAAACATTTAGAAACAGTTAGAAGCAGTGAGGTGCATCATATTGGGACCCACTCATGAAAAACCATGTAATTAACTAAATGATGGTGATTTTTACCGATAGCACATCATCGTAAAATTCTAATCGTTTACAAATGAGGTGGGATTTTTCAAACCAGCTTCTCCTCATTCAGCGGATGTAATTATTTATACTTTCTTATTGCTGAACGCAATAGTGGAATTTCCCACAAAGGCGCGACAATCACTTTTGCTTTTGATTGGCTGGCAAAAAACTTCCCTTGCTGCTGATTGGTGTTCTTTGCTGTCCATCATTTTATTTCCTGTTTGCGTTTTTTCCCCTGTGAGTTGAGGTGTCGAAGTTTAATTCAGAGTGATGTTTATGTTGGTAAGAAACTTTGTAAAGTGTTAAGGAATTGTTATTCTTTGTAATTTTAATTACTCATATGTCTCTTTTGATGTATTCTCTACTTTTTGAGGATTGTTATTATGCTTTTGCTATGAGTTTGAAATGTGTAAAAGTTAGCCGGATTGCTAATTGAATAGCGCGAGACAGTATCAAGGTGGGCTCGTGCGGATAGAAAGTTTAACGACATTTCATGAAAGCAAATGATGAGTCGTTATCTCATATAATATACTGACCCGTTTATTTCAAACGGTGGGGTTTTTTGTGTTGGAAGTCAGATATTGTCAAATCATGTCATGTTTTCCATTTATATTCTAGTAAGTGATTTGCGTTTACAATGTCGGCCTTGACACAACAAAACAGGAGGCGACGCCCCCCAAAAATGTACATACTGATGTCCGACCACAAAGTACAGGACCACCTGGATGGTACCATTCGGCTGCAGAGGGGGAACCTCTGCCAGGACCAGGAGGGTGGAGGAGAGCGCGGTGGAAGAGTGGACTTTTTATGGGTGAAGGTAAATGCCAAAACACTTCTCTCCCGTAGTAGCTTTCATAGAAACGAAAACATTATTGAGGTTGCATGTTTTCTATCTTTTTAATGTGTACAGGTTGTAGACAATGGCAGCATGGTGAAGCTTGAAAAGCACTTGTTAAATGAAATACCTGCTGATCATGCCGGCTTGCTGGAGCCCATTACTGACCTTGAGGCGCGCTTAAAAATACTTTCCAGACCTCAACGGCTTTCCAGATTGGCTAGTTTGCCCCTGGGGTCACCCATACTCGTACGGTGCGGCCAGTCAGGAGAACTCGCTGATGCTGAGCTTCGTTACCGCGGCCCCTTAATGCGAGGAAGCGGTGCTGTGTATTTTGGAGTCCAACTAAAAGTAAACATGTTAAATTTTCTGGAAATGGAAGATAAATTAAATTTTTTTTAAATTCTCTAACTCAATATTTCTAAACTGAGAGTAAGTACATGACTGAAATCCCCCCTCTCTCTTTCTTTCTCTCCCAGGGCTCAGCAGCAGGCAGGGGCAGCAGTAATGGAAGCTACAAAGGCCACCAGCTTTTCACATGTCCTGAACAGTGTGCACTTTTTGTGGCAGCTAACGAGATTGTATCACGATCCTCCCGCAGCGGCAGTTCAGGAGATAATGATCCCCATCAAACTGAAATAATCAGACCAACCCAGAACAACCAGAGTTCTAATCATGTCTTCAATCCAGTTAGTGTCTTAGCACGTACAGCAGAATCAGTACCGGCTAATAATTTCTTACCTCCGCTGCAAATGGGGCAGAGGGTCTACTTCACCCAGGATAAGGTGCATCACTGCGGCACAGTGCAGTTCTGCGGGCAGCTTCCTGGCCGTTCATCGTCAGTAGGAGTGTACGTGGGCGTTTTGCTGGTGTGTGAAAGCTGAGTATGAGTATTTAATAATGATATGCTTTTGTTATAATAATGTTACTATAAACATGTTTTATCACAGTTTATAGGATTGACATGGGGGAAAGAAAACTGTTTTTATTTATCAGGGCCTTAATGACAGTTGTATGTTCATCACGGCATATACAAAATTTAGTAAACTAAACACCATTTCTGCTTACACAATCATAAAGGACATGATTATCCATTTCGAATGCAAATCATTTTTTGTGTGCTTCCATTTATTAACATTTCAGTGATGTTTTCTCCCCAACATGCTCTATTCATGCACAACGCACAATTTTTTTAAAAATGTATTTATTTTGGTTTACAATGAAGGCAGTCTGATGGAAATGATATCTTGTAGGAAATGCTGCATCATTTTTATTATAATGAAAATAGGGTGATTTGCTAAGATTTACTTTACAGTGAAATACCGTAACACTCTCAAATTTTCATAGTGTAAATGAGACTTTAATTTTGAAAATAATACCCAGCATTCCTGCTTCTCAACCTGGAATGGGTTGAACCATCTCCAAACAATTTCATTCATTCATTCATTTTCTGAACCACTTAATTCTAAGTAGGGTCACGGGGAGGCTGGAGCCCATCTCAGCCGACTCTGGGCAAGGGTGGGGTATACCCCAGACAGCTCACCAGGACATCACACGGACTCACACAACCATTCACACCTAAGGGAGATTTGGAACAGCCAATTCACCTACTGTGCATGTTTTTGGACTGTGGGAGGAAACAAGAGTACCCGGAGGAAACTACGCAAGCACAGAACATGCAACCTCCACACAGGGACGCCCAGGCTGGGAATCGAACCCAGGACCTTCTTGCTGTGAGGCAAACGTGCTAACCACTACATCACTGTGCCGCCCTCCAAACAATTTAAAATTCGCAATTCTATAGTGAAAAGGTTGTTTGTAAGTGGAAAATGCCAGTCTTCCCAGAAGTGGCTATGCCAATAAATGCAGTCTAAAATCAGTCTGTTCAGTTTGAAGAAACATGAAGTACCGGTAAAACCACAGCTGCTGCATCATGTGACTTACAGGCTTCTGTAATTACATTAAATGTTTATTTTCTTGACATCAAAAAAAGAATGAATATGTATGGCTTTCATGGTAGACAGCCAAGAAAAACTTCTCCACTTTGGTTTCATTAGGTCAAATAAAATTGTGGCTTGTTGGTAATATACAGCTCCATGGTTGTGTAAGAGACTTTTCAAAAAAGAGTACGTTGCATTGCTGTGCCTTGTGATGACCTAGTGAGCTATCCAGGGTGTACTCTGCTCTCACTATAAGCTGGCTGAGATGGACCCAAGCCTCCCTGTGACCCTAATTAAGATTAAGCGATTTAAAAAAAGGAATGATTGATTGCCTAACACCACATATTACTACAAGCATTTCATATTGCCGATGAAGCATGGTGATGGATAAGTGGTGATGTAGGCTTCTTTTGCAGCCACATGACCTGGGAATCTTGCAGTTGCTTCCACTTTATACCAGGAGATTTTCCTGTCCAGCAGCTTAAGCTGGATTGGAATTGGGTTATGTGCAGGATGTGAATCCTGAGCAGCAGCAAGTCAAATTGACAAATCAGAAAGTGCAACATTGTCTGGCCTAGTGGTGGTTACTGATCTGAAGGTAAGGGGTTCAAGCCCCAGTGACATCAAGCTGCCACTGTTGGGCCCTTGAGCAAGGCCCTTAACCCTCAATTACTCATTTTTTTATATATATATATTTAAAAATGTCAAATGTATTTCACTCCAGA
Organism: Euristhmus nudiceps; assembly: GCA_030068295.1. Lineage (NCBI taxonomy): Eukaryota > Metazoa > Chordata > Actinopteri > Siluriformes > Plotosidae > Euristhmus > Euristhmus nudiceps. Next base: position 11,825,112 of record JAQNCB010000011.1, on the reverse strand, counting down.
TAAGGGTGTCTTCTAAAATCAGTACGTAAATGTTTTGAGGGTTTTTCAATGGTGGGGAAAAATTACTATTACGAAACATCAACACTGGAAAAATTATTTAAAAAAACGTCCCTATAGAAAGCTTAACCAAAAAATTGACTAGACATTTTTTATTTTTGTTAATACATTTTTAAATCAGTTCGATGTTATCTGTGGATGATGGTAAGTACACATATGCGAACGTATCAGAACAAATGTATGAATGTAAAGCTGTGACTTATAATTGGCACCAGTATTATAGGCAGAGCTACTGTCATTTACTGACTAATCAGATCTGAGTTCTACAATGTTAAGAAAATGGTATTATCAGCTCATACTAAGCCAATACCATTGTAAGGTGTGTGTGTATGTGTGTCTTTAGGACAGTCCAGTAGGTAATTGGAACGGTTTCTATAAAAGCCACATGCTGTGCTCCATTCCTTCTCCTGAATTCGGCTACCTTCTTCCAATTTCCAAGGTGTCTACAGGTAATGAATGCTGAGTTCAAAATGAATTATATCTCATGCAGCCATTTGTAAAGCTTGCAATAAGGATATATATTTGATCCTTTTTTCTTTTTAGAAACAAGATCAGAGCGCGCAGCTCCAGAAATCCCTCCACTTCCTTCCTCCAAAACCTCTCATCAGCCTTCTTCACCTACTCATAGCAAGAACCCGCCACAGACTACATTACCCACAATCCCCAGCTCCAACCCCCGACTGCTGATAGAGCCCTCCATGCTGGCCATCGCAAAATCTGCTCTGCAACCTCCAAACTCAGTAGCAGTTTCAAAAATTGCTTTAAAACCTCCGCCTGTCCCGGCTGTCAAACCTGCTCTCAGACCACCTCCTGTTCCACCTCATAAGCCACAAGCCCCACCCCTTTCACCCTCCTCAGACCAATTACATACTTCAAACGGATTTCATAATCCACCCTCTCCACTGGTTTCTGATAGAGTAGAGGCTAATGCGTGGTTAGAGGTCGGGTCTATGGTCGAAGTGAATGACCCACCACTTTTTGGAGTCATTCGATGGATTGGCTACATCAGTGGAATTTCAGAACCAGTGGCTGGCATTGAACTGGTATAACTTTGGATTTTTATATTTAAAACTTCAAGCTACTGTTGGGGAAAATGTCACATATATCATGTCGTGATATTTGAAAAACATTTTTGGCATATGAGCCAATAATCAAATTCACTTATAGAGGGTAGTGAAACTGGGATTGTAAGAGTATATTTATACAAAAGTAAATATGAACTAGGAAGGAATATATCACAATATTATATACATCTTACATTAGTGTATACTACACAGGACCGACTAGGACTTAAAACCAGTATTCCCAGTGGATAATGATTGAATCAAAATGACAAAGATTTGCATAGAAATAAAACCAGAGAAATCATGTTTTAGTTTGTTTTTCTTATTACAGTGAAGTATATATTAAAATTTTAAATCAGTGTGCCCCAAACACTTTGTTGCACAATTAGCTCAGCTTAGGGCAGTTCCCCCGTCTCTGTCATGGTTAAAATATGTAAATATAAACTAAAAAAATTTTTTTAGTTTGCTTTCTATTTTTCTGGATAGTACTCTGAGCAGGGTTTAAAGAGATATTGCTGACTTGAATAATCCCCTCGATATTCCATCTCAGGGACTATTCAGAGACGTTCACCTAATCGATATTTACCGTATTTGATTTGAAAAATGGCGACAAAATTTTAAAATGCCATTTCAAACATTCAAAAATTCATCTGTTCGATAGTTTATTTCAGTGGATGTGAACATAATACTAAATAATATTTTTTTGAAAAATTATTTAATCTTGACTGCTTAATGTAATGTTAGTGATTCAACAGATTTTCCTTATGTAGTCCATGGAAATCAACACCCTCTTGTTTGATTCAAATGTAGTTTTATTCAATAATTTGTTGGGAACCCTGGCTTTTTCAGGAGCAGGAATTGACTGCTGGCACAGATGGCAACTATCTTGGTGAGCGTCATTTCCGTTGCCCCCCTAACAAGGGGTTGTTCATCAAACTGCGTAACTGTAGACGAGACTCCAGATTTCCTCTCCCTGAGGTGCCAATCAATCAGGTGGAGCGCTGCAATTCGATTGGTGAGTGTGCGTTTTGCAGAGGTTCTTGTTCCAGACAAGGCTAGCATTAATTTTCTAAGAGAAGTTGACTTAACAGAGATTTGTGGACACCTGACCATCAAACTCGTTTGTGTATTTTTTTAACCAGCCAGATCGGACTGTTTTTGTGACTAAATGGGCAAATATTCGCAGCAATGCTTAAAAATTGGATAGGAAGCCTTCCTAGTTGTTTTATTAACCTCCACTCGTCGTGGAAAGCTTCCTGTTCGGTTTTTAAGCATTTTTATGAGGATTTGCCTACTTATTCACAAAAACAGTTACGTTTGCCATTGCAGTTTGCCCACACTGCCATTCTTGGTAGACAGTGTCTTCATGGAGATTAGTAGTACAGGTTCTAATGAAGGGAAATTGTCATGCTGGAACATGAAAAAAATTGGGTGCTTCCAACAATTTGAGAAATGCTCAGATGTCCAGTTCGGTGCTTTTCTATATCAGTATTGTATTTTATTGGTTTTGATAAAGAATATTTTTGATTATTAGCCAGAAAATGTTTGCTTGCTAGTTTTTACTATTATCACCCCAATTTTTCAAAGTTCCTGGGAAGCTCTAGTAATATTAACCAGCTTTGAGTTCTATTTAGGGGTTAAATATTCTTCACATTTACAGGTGAAAAACTAAAGGTAAATATGCAAAAGAATTATATGCACATATTAATTTTTTTTTTTTACAAAATATTGCACATATTTTTTGTTCATATGTGAATTTCAGCATTTGCAGAATGGGGCAGTAAGCGTGTGGAGGAGAACACACCACCCATGTCAGGTCAGGGCGCTCGGCGGTTGTATGAAGGTTTTAAAAAAGGCATCCAGGGCCATTTCAACTCCTGCTACCTGGATGCATCACTCTTCAGGTGAGAGGCAAAAACATTGCTTTTCAGATAGCTTTTAAAAAATAAAAATAAATAATAAAGAATAGCTTTAAAAAAAATTCCCCCATTTTTCTCCCTATTTTAGTCGTATTCAATTCCCAATCACACTTTTGATCACACACACCAATGAGGGAGGGGTGAAAGCATACACAATCCCCCCTCAGTGATATGCAATGATAGTCACCGCGCATGCGTATTTTGGTTGCGGTCTAACACACTTGGAGGGTTGTTGCACAACTCTGGAGACCCAGACTAAAAGTCTTGGGTTTAGGCTGTAGCTGTTTATTTCAGGCTCTTGGTGGTAGCATGGGTTTCTTAAGGAATTCTGCAAAACTGAGTATGTTTCATGTAACTCAGGATAAAGTCACTTTATATTCAGAGATGAGTAACTTTTTTTACTTCATATTAACAAGTTCATAAGATCCCTAATCAAACAGCACCAAAAAACTGATTCTACTAATACATTTATACCATGACAGCAACTTGGTATCCCGTATAAATTTTTCGAATTTATTATTATTATTTGTTATTTATGGAGTGATTTCTGTGATGCTATGTGCATGATTTCTCACCACTTCTTTCAGTCTGTTCTCATGCTGCAGTTCAGTCGACTGGGTTTTGTTTTGGCCCTGCAATGAAGATGGCTACAGAAGCAAAGATGCTCAGGAACTACTCCGCTGTGAAATTGTCAATCCTTTACGCAGGTTGGTATCTACAGGTGACGAGTGTAATAAATTGGCCTTTTTTCTTTATATGAAATTAACAGTGAATCTCACATTGAGTTTTTCATGTATGGGAATGGCTTGCATATTTCAAAACGCACTATCCGCTTTTTTTTCTTTTTTCACATGGTTAGTGTCAGTAATCGACTCGGAAGAGAGTATAATATGTCATCCTGTACACCCAAGCTCAGCCAATTTTTATCTGTTTTGGCCAGGTGTGGAGTTGTTGGGACCCTAAATTGGGATCTCCTGACACTGGGGTGAAAATGTTTCTTCGATATTTCACTTTTAACATTTTTGGAAAATGTATGATCAGATAAAAATGGCTTGCATAATCGTTAACATGCTGTGTGCATTTTAGTAAGCATTGCATCATTAGGAATAGTATTGTTGGTTGTTGATGGCGAACACCGACACAAACAATTCTTCACACCAAGGTGCAATTTTGAGTGGCTAGTTGACCTAAAGTGTGTGTTTTTGGAGTGTGGGAAGAAACTGGAGTACCCGGAAGAATCCTGCACAAGCTTGTGGCGAGCACCTTGGTTGAGATTTGAACATGAAACTTTCATGGTTTGAAGACACAGTTGAGGTTACAGTGCTAAACATTGAGTCACTGAGCCCCTCTATAAGTCATGTAAAACTCTTTTCAGTTCTTTAAAGGAGCAGAATCAGGTTCAGTCATACAGCACAATTAGCATTCATAATACTATTCATATATTTGTTTAGTTGTTGTTAAAGCCAAGCTCCACACCCCTTTTTATCTGTCCGTCACGATTTAGTTTTCGGACATTGACTTGCTGAAGCTGGAGCTTTCAAACTCAGTATTCCGTCTCACTACTGTGAGTGCGAGGATGAGTTTGTAAGAGTTACCTTGACCTACTTTTGAAGGTCACAGTGGCAAAACTATATATTGGGTTTACGGACATTTACTTGTTGTGCGTTGAAACTGGGGCTTGTTCTATATTGAAATGGTATTTTCAGGGGGAGTGACAGGGCCCGTGATGAATTTTATTTATTTATTTATTTATTTATTTTGTGACCTGTGGACATATATGGACGCTTTGACTCTTCTCCTTTCTGCCATCATCCAGTGGCGTCTTCATCATTATTAGATGTCCTTTATCAGCTTCATACTTTTTTGCTGTCAATTACTCCTCCTTGACTGTATTTCCAGCCAAATTTGGTCAGTAATTTTGATATGACCCAAAGAGGTTGTATGTATTTGTAATCCATAGATGACTGCATATACCCCATAAAAAGTTCTAAACAAAGGGTGGGTGAACAATTTTTGAGCACTGAGTTGCGCTGTGAACCTGGCCTTGGATTATGTGAATAATAATATAAAAAATTTAAATCATAAGATTTAAATACTGTATTAATACTCTATACATCACTAGGTATGGATACGTGTGTGCCAGTAAGACTATGGCATTGCGGAAGCTTCTGGAAGCTGAGACTCCAGATGCAGGTTTTACGAATGAAGAGAAAGGTAAAGTTAAACACAAAGAAAATCTACCAGCTCTTCACTTCCTGTGATGAGTATGACAGCGTTCTCTGTGTACACGTTTTAGACCCTGAAGAATTCCTCAACAAGCTTTTCCAGCTTCTCCGGGTGGAACCACTTCTGAAAATAAGGTGAAGCCTTCTCCATGATGGCCTCTGGCCTTTTGATCTACTTCTCCTTTTTCTTTTCTTTTTTCATTTTTTCTTTTTTTTTCCTTTGCACTTGTGTTCTCCTCTAGGTCACTGAGCCAGGAGCAACAGGAATGCTACATTTATCAACTTTTTCCTCCGACAGTTCCCTGTCCAACCTCACCCATTAGTTCTCCACTCTCTCCTTCTCTCTCCCCCTCTTTCTCCCCAATCCCTCTTTCCTCACCCTCAGGTGGACTCATGAGGGTTGCCAGTGTGCAAACATTACTGGAATCCTCCTTCATGCATTCTGGGCTTAAATTCACAGAGGTAACATCAACTCTTACTGACATTTTTAGATTGAATGTGGATTGTAATTGCATCTAATCTAAGATCAGCACATTGTGACCCGTTTCTTAGAAATGGTGAAGCAGCTTTTTGTTGTTGTACATTTTTCTCAAAACAATATGGACAGTTGGTTTCATCATTGGTTCAGAGAGAAAGACTGAAATTCTCTGAAAGCTTGTGTTGAGCACTGTTCTTGTCGATATAAATAACAATTATCTAAAAACATTTGGCACAAAGGAGTGATCCACCACCTACAGTGTATCCTTGTTTGCAGAGACTGAGCTTTTGGTTGATTTTACTTTTATACCCATTCATGATGCCTTACCTGCTACTGATTAGTGCAGGACTGTTAAGCCCCTATTCCACTTCGAAGACTTTTCCTCAAGACTCTTGAAGACTCGAGCCTTGGCCAGTCGTGGGCCAGTC
>JAQNCB010000011.1:11772072-11783523 GCA_030068295.1 Euristhmus nudiceps | reverse complement strand
TGTTGACAGTGGGGCTTGAACCCCCAACCCTGGGATCAGCAATCCAGCACCTTACCACCAGGCCACCGCTGCCCCATATTTGCAATCTTGTAGAATTTAATTAAGCTTTATTGAAATAGATTTAACAAGTCATGAATAAAGTATGAATGATTAATTTTCAGTAAAACAAAGGCATTTTATTTTAAAAATACAATTTATGTTCAAACTAAAAAATGGTTAAAATAAATGTTTTATAGGTCTAACATTCTGTAATTAACTCATTCAATAGGGATTATTTGAGATACAGAATGATGAGCATTTGTGTCTATGCTGATACTCCATACATACTTTTACCTTTGCACTGAAAGTAGGGTAATAAAAGACACACTGGCCGATGGTAACTTTTGATTTTCGGTCATAAATAAACCAGGAAATGAAGGGAAATGTGCAATACCTGGTGTGTCAATTAAGAGTTAAATAATTTGATTTTATATATTTTAAACATCTTTGATCTGATGGAGGCACAGTGATGAACACATCCTCCTCACAGCAAGAAGGCTATGTGTTTGAGTCTTGGGCGCAGGCACTTCTGTTTAGGATTTGCACATTCTACTTGTCCCTGCCTGGGTTTCCCCCAGGTACTCCAGTTTCCTCCTACAGTCCAAAGACATGCATATTAGCTTAAATGGCTGATTATACCCAGAGAAAGTCCACACAAGCAACGGGAAAACATGCAAATTCCACACAGAGACGCCTCAGCTCGTGACTCAAACCAAAGGCCTTGCTGTGATGCAGACATAGCTCGTTGTGCCATCCATTATAAATACAATGTACATTATATCACTGATAAATTGACTTAATACTTAAACATTAGAAGCATAAAATGCAAATTACATTCAAATTAAAAAAAAAAATGCTGGCGGCATGGTAGCATAGTAGTTAGCCTGGCCGTTTCTCTGTGGGTTTCCTCTGGGTATTCCGGTTTCCTCCCACAGTCCAAAAGCAAGCACAGTAGGCTAATTGGCTGTTCCAAATCTCCCTTAGGTGTGAGTGTGTGAATGGTTGTGAGTGTTGGCCCTGCGATGGCCTGGCAAGCTGTTCAGGGTGTATCCCGCCCTCGCCCACAGTCGGCTGAGATGGGCGCCAGCCTCCCCGTGACCCCAATTCGGATTAAGATGTTTCGAAAATGAATGAATGAATGAATGAAAAAACTGCTCATCATTAAATCTCTTCTCGCATTCAAAGTTTTTTATTGAATTTACGTCGAGATACGTTGTGACGTAATCTGAAGAAACTACCAAGATGGCGGGCACGCAGGGCTGGCTCGTGCGGGGGTGTCTTAGCTGTCTTATTTGCTATCTATAGCAGCATGATTTTCCCAGCATGCGCGAAGAGTGACGTGTACGGATATCCGGTTGCCGAACACAACGCGTGTTTGCTAAGTCGAATGTAAGAACTGTTTGAGCGACTTGGTGTAAATTGATAGAATTTGGCAGACACAGAGCACTAGACGAAATATATTGAACTGAAGGAATTTGTTGCATAACGGTAGCCATGTTTCTTCAATTTTACCTCAATGAAAATGGAGAAAGAGTTTACACACTGAAGGTAAGCCGTCTTGTGAATTACTCACTCGATGCTTAACGGTTAATCTTGTCGTGTAGTCTCTTGATATACAAGATTGATTCAAATTATCAACCATACCTCCCATGCCGGGTGTTTTATATTAATAGTGCGTTGTGTAATTTATTACAGAAGTATGATCCAGAGGGACGGCCCACCGGCTCTGCCCACCCGGCCCGCTTCTCTCCTGACGATAAGTTCTCCAGACACCGAGTGACTGTAAAGAAACGCTTTGGTTTGCTGCTCACTCAACAGCCAAGACCTGTCCTGTGAAACAGCGTTGAATGGACATGTGTACAGTGTGTGTGAAGGGGGGGGTTAATTCTTTTTAGTTGTGTCCTAATATCAACCTTTTACAAAATAAAAGCATTCATAAACATTTTTGACGAAATGCACACGCTGAATAAAAGGATTGATTTGTAGTACCATTCGCGTGCCTTCCTATGTGATACAATGTTTACAACACTCGGTTTCCCATGATGCACTTGGGCAGCGTCAGTAGTCCGGAGGAGAGAAGTGGGGAGGAGGAGGGCGCGTGCTGGAGTTCAAGCTGTCAGAAGGCGCTGGTTTGACTTGACTCAAGGGAAGTGAACGAAGAATAACCGGAGTGCCGGCACTGTTCGGATGAATTTATTATAATTATTCAAATTAAATCTTCGATTGACTCCCTCTGACGCTAGGAATAAAGGTACATCCGGGTTTTTCCCCCCTTTTTAATAGTGATGTGTAATAGTAAGGTGTCACTTTTTTTGTATTCCGTGTAAGAATGTCATAAACAGCAATCACTGCACGGACTTCATTCACAGGAAAAATATGAGTTTTATTCGTGAATAAAATTAAAACGGGTACTGCAGTGAGAATATGTTGTACATACGCTGTTTGTGTTGTATTTGCTGTGGTGGAGTTTATAGCTTAGCCTGCGGCACTAAGCGGTGAGTTCACTTGCTTTGAGCACTTGAATTCACCTGCTTATGGCTCAGCGCCATCTTTCATAGGGGTTACTCCTTATGGGCTGGGTGGTTTTCCTCCTTCCAAATAATAGAGTTAAACAAAGCTACATTTCGTATAGAGACAAAGAGAGAGAGAGAGGTTGTTCAGATCTAGAAAGATAATGGGCATAATGGATGCTAGCTACACGGCTAATCTCTCTCTGAGTTTATTGCTTTGTTTGCTGCTCATTATAAACATTCCGAATGACTAAACTGACAAGAAATGCACAAACTTGTCATGCGTTTGGTGAACAGGTTCCTGTTTACCTCAGCATCACTCACGAGACAGCGAAAAAAAACACCGTTAATTTCTCTCCAGTAAGCTCAATAATCCGTTTTTTTATTTATCTCACCGTTTTATAACACATTGCGGTCTCTCCAGCAACTAGTTTGAACGCTACACGACCTCCGCAGTCAAATAAAATGCTGTTTGTGCGCTTTATGCCAGAAGAAGAGGCTGAGGGTTATTTATTTATTTGTTTATTTAACATCCCCCCCTCCTCCTTTAGCGCGCGTGCTCAGGTCGAGCCGGTTTAAACCGCTTCTGTATAACTGAATGCTACAAATCTGAAGTGTCTGAACAGTTTACCTCAGACACAGGTGCAACCCAAATAACTCTTGTCGTAAATTTGTATTTTATTTTATCACTAACTCATTTTGCTCGGGTTTTAGTTAGTGAATGAACATTTTCAATTGTTTTAGCGTGTGCGCCCTCGAGCAAGAAGGTTTGGGTTCTTCTGTGTGGAGTTTGCATGTTCTCCAAGTGCTTAAGTGGGTTTCCTCAGGGGATTCCTGACTCCTCTCACAGTCCAAAGACATGCCTGTTTATCTGTTCTAAATTGCCTCAAGGTGTGCGTGCGTGTTTTGGCCCTGTGATGGCCTGGTGAGCTGTTCAAGGTGTACCCTGCCATCACCTAATGTTGAGTGAGATGGGTTCGGGCCTCCCTGCAACCCTTGCAAGTGTTTCATGCAATGATGTCATGGCTCAACTGTTTTGCTTTAACTAATAGTATCTCGCTTTTCTTTTCTTTTTTTTCTACCCCCACCCCCTTTTTTCACCTTTCTGTCCAGACAGAACACATGATGTCACATCAGCACCTAGAATTTAGTTCCACAACAAGAGCTCCTAAGATTTTGAAATTTAAAGCTGGTCTGATGAGGTTAGCAAACTAGCTTCTTCAGATTGTCCATCACAAACAAGAATAACTTGCAGGGCCAAACATTTCTAAGAATAATAATAATCTACGACCAGAATGTGTATCGTGTCCCACAACCTTCTCGCAAAAGCCATTTGTAGGGCATAGCTTGTATTTTCCACGAGGAAACCTTACACCGCCTTCCAGTCCCATGTGTTTACCTTCTGAATGTATGGAGTACGTCAGTAAATTCGTTTGTACTTCCTGAAAACAATCCCAAACAAGAATCCAGTTTCGTTCCAGGAAAAAAAAGAAAAGGAAAAGAAAAAAGGCCGTCTTGTCCTAGGCCATGCAAGACACCGACGCTACATCATGATAGAGAGAGATCGAGTTTATTGTGATCTCATATCATAGAAGATACATGTATTGCTTCCTTATTATTATATCATAGAGATTACCGGTAGTTTGCCTATTGTAATATCATAGGTAAATACTAGCCTTTTTCTCTTTCGTCATCAAGGGTCCAACTCCATATATATCTCGACTAATTGTATAAACTAGGGGGCCTATTAAACAGGGGTCCCGGGAGTTGAGGTGAGAGGGACTTAACCGAACGCTGCCAAGTAGGAGAATTGGAATATAGAGACTTGACAACATCAGAATTGGTGGAGTTCTGACCGGCCTCTCTGCAGTGATTCCATCTGTCCAATCAGCACAAACTGTTTATTTACTGTTGATACCTAATTCTCTGTACATCCTTGGAGACTGCTTCACATGTAACTCTTACGCATTGGCTAATTCATCAGACTACATATACATATCATTCCACCCATTTGTGACAATTTGTACCTGGAGGAAAAATCTCCTCTCTTCCCGTACACTCCACACTCAGATCCAATGGCGACGTCTCGTGGAGTCTGTCTTCTCACTCTCACTGTTAGCTGAGGTTTAAGATGTCATTGATTGACGACCAATCCATCACCATGGCGGATCCCCAGCAGCCCCGGGAAGCCATGGCGTCCTCCGTGCGATTTACGGTGACGCCAACTAAAGCAGAGGACCTCCCAGGCTTGTCTGATGCATCACCCGATACTGGCTCACGCGAGAGTGGCCGAGTTCACTTCGGTTCACGGGAGAGTGTCAACAACAGCGAGGACACGCCGGACCGAAGCCACCAAGAACATGGTAAGAATGAAAAATAGTCAGGTTTATAAGTTGTAGTTGATGTCAAAGGGCTGAGAAAAGAAATAATGATGGTTCTGTTATACATGATGCTTGTAAACGGAATCCATTACTGCAAATCATTGCATTTTTTTTTGACTGATCCTGTGACGGACAGTTTTTTCCTGATGGGAGATTTTGGACCAATCAATGTCTTATATCAGACTGCACCATATTTTTGGTCTTTTACCTTAGTCAGGAGATTGGTCGTGCTACAAGTTTGACCCAAACCAGTCAGTGTTCATGTGCTTGCATGTTGTGAGAAAGAATGGTCAAGAAATTGTCCATGGCTACAGAAAGAGCGCCAAACATGTCGTAGACTTGTCAGAGGTGGTGAGAAAATACAAAACATTCTGATATGCTCCACTTTTCATTGTGATTTCATCGGGCATCTCATTTGCCATATCACTGTTCTTTGATCGATACACTACAAGGACGATTTGTTGTTCATATTCATACCCAGTACACTAAAAATAAAACAAAAAATGGTGTCAAAATCAAGGTTGGTTTCTCTACTTCAATCCCTTATTAGACAGCGCTCCCAACCAAGCACCATTGTGGCCGGTGGTGTGGTGGTTAGGGTGCTGGGCTCATGATCTAGAGGGGTAATGGGTTTGAATTCCTGTTAGAACCCCACCCTGCTTTGCTCCCTGGGGACAAACCATAAGTGTACCTCTATCCACACAGTAGTATAAATAGGCACCAGTAAAAATACTGGAAAGGTAACCTGCACCCCATCCATGCTACAGAAACTCAAACTCTAATGAGCCAGTAGGCTTGGGTGTGAAAAACCCAAGTCTTCACCCAACCAATTCTATTTATGCTCACTTTACATATGAAACTAAAGACGTCTGTTTCAAATGTTTCAACTGACATTGTCCCCATACTTGCAGTACAGATGCTCCCCAACTTACGAACTTTTGTTTTATGAACATTCGGAGATACGAACAGAGTTGCCTGTAAGTCAGATTTTGTAGATAGTGCCTTTGCTGTGTAATATGTCTTTCCGCCGCTGATACCAAAGCCCGGCGCTGTGATCGTAAACAAACCTGTGCAGCATCACTCTCCTCTGCCAATTTCGTCCTGTGTTACCCGAGTGTTCAGATGACAAACATGAGTTGCCGGGCATGGGGCTCAAGCCCAGAACTTTCTTGCTGTGAGGTGTATGCGATACCAGTATACATCCATCACGTCCAATATGTTCTTTGATAAATAGTTAAAGCATTTTTGGTTTATTTTGAACAGAGTCACATGAGACATTGCGATGTGGGACCAAAAGTTTTTTGGAAATTTGACTCTGAATTAACATTTGCGCAAATATGTAAATGAGCAAACAGAGTTGTGCCTCACCCCATGCTGCCCAAGCACAATCAAAGAAAGAAGCCAACAAGAACAGAAAAGAGCCCTACCTTCCAGTGATTGAGTTTGAATCCCATGGATGTCATCGTTGTCTGTGGCTAAAAATCCATAAGAGCATTGTTGGCTCTGCTGTTTAGGTGAGAAAAATGTTATTTGTCCTTTGTTCATTAAAGCAACAATAAGGAATGACTGTGGTGGTGTGCAAGCTTGTGTCTTGTGTATTCTCACTTCTTCTCAGTGTAGTTTTTAGTTTGGCCAAAGCTTTACTCAGGAATTTTGATAGCACTGCATGACTGACATAAAACCAAGCACAAATTATAATTTATTTTTTATAATTTTGCACTTGAATGTCAGCATGGTGGCGTAGTGGTTGGCATGTCCTCATAGCAAGAAGGTCCTGGGTTTGATTCCTGAGCTCTGGCATTTCTGTATGGGGTTTGCATCTTTTCCTTGTGCTTGCATGGGCCATTTCCTCCCACAGTCTAAAGACAGAAAATGTACCCCACTATCGACCACCGCCAGCTGGTAAATGCACTAGCGTGACCCTAACAGGATTAAGCAGCTTGCACTTGAATTGAATTAATGTATTAAGCAGTTTAAGTCCAGTGAATGCCCTGAAGAGGTATAAGGGAAGCATTATATCAGAACTACACTAGAAGAAAAGAATAAGACAGTAGGGTTCAAATCATGGAATGGCCAACATATTCCCCAGACTTAACCCCATCATGCTGAATCGGAATAAAGTGGACAGGGAGGTGAAGGCAAATCAACCAACAAGTGTAACCCTTTTGTCGGAAGTTCGGCAACAGTGTTGGGTAGAAGTTTCAAAACTGTTTAATTTTCTTCGTCAAAAAATACCTCAGGGATACTCGGCTGTAATATTTGCAAAATGGTGGCTACTTGGATGCAAGGACAGAATTTACATTAAATTGTGTTACATAGATCAGTCCCACCACTACTTTTTTATGACCATCTGTGTGGTTTTTTGTAAGCTTTAATTTCAGAGTACATAGCAAATTTACATAAAAGCTGGGGGGGGACTGTACTAAAATTTTTGCCAGCTAGTTTACACGATATGTCTGTTTTTCGGATATGTTGTGCATTTGTTTTTAGATTGGCATTAAGAATTGATGAATCTGGGATTTTGGGTCAAAAATTTGGAAACATACTGTATACCTCGTTGTTTGTTTCCTAATATAAAAAAAAGTCTGTTGAGTTCCGTTAGACTGTTAATATTAGGTTGTTATGTCAGAATCAAATCATACGATGACTTGTATTTAGTGTTTCTGATTTTGCATTCAGTACCAAAAAGCAAATTGGGGAGACATTTGTTCTGTATTGTGTGAAAAAGCTATAATAAAATAATAAAAGCAGTTTGATTTCAATATGCAGGTGAACACGAACCTTACTGTCGCAGACACAACTGGCTTTCATAACTGACTTCCTGCACAGTAGTTGTAATTTAGCTGTACCAGTTGTTCTTCTTTTGAGAAACAGCACTCATTTAATCATCGTCATCCAGCTGAACGTGCAGTGGTTTAAAACGAGAAGCTTTTGAGGAAAAGTCTGATAAGCAGTTCTGAAGCATTTTGTCAAACCATAATGAGCGCAACACATGCTTGTTCTCTTGCAACCAAATATCTCTATTCATTTACAAATATCGATCTTTTGTTAGTGAGGGGAGAAAAGAGAAATGGAGGGCGGGAAGTGCTTGTGAATGCTTACGCCCCTTTCTCACCGATGCGACTTGACCTGTGGAAGTTCACGGAAATGCTTCCACAGAACGATGTGTGATTGTCGTCGCGTGTACCGCAAGTTGCCACGGAGAACTATTAGCACCGTAGCGTTCTGCAGCGACTCGCGGTATATTTGAACACGTTTGATTTTTCTGCTGCATTTTTTGCAGAAAGACTGAAAACATGCCATTTCTACATTAAAATGTGACACCACCACGAGCATCGTATGACCACTGCGAACAATGTGTGAATATTGACAAGCACCGGTGACACCATACGAGGACTAAAAGACTTGTTTTGTTTTGTGTCTGGGTAGATTTTCTTTTACAGTTTTCATATAGAACATGCCAGGAGAAACTGTTGCATCGCCACAGAGTCCACAAGGAACCTTGTTGTTTATCTCACAGTGTATGGAGAACATTAAGGACAAATATAAAAGACTTAGTGCACCTTTTAACAGGGAGTTTTTGGAAAATGCCGTGCTTATATTAATTGTGTGTTCAGCATGCTACAAAAACTTGCCTGTCCACTTTTAAGCACAAAAGCAAAACAATGTGCTGTCCTGTTGTGTTTTTTGTTGGTTTTAACCATCTTTGTTAGGAATATTGTTTCCCATAACAATCATCAGAATATTTTTTTGTTTAAGTACGTTTATAGTTAACTCTCACAGTTGGAGGTGTGGCAGATGTTCACTTCCCTGTCATTCATAGCGATCACCAGCCAATCATGGATCTCCGTGAGCTCAAGCGTACAAAGAGGTGTATAGTGCTTTCCTTCCCAGTTTGTTAACCCACCCCTTAAAATGCATGTACAGTATCAAGTGCACTTTGCTTATGCCCCTTTCTGATTGGTGGTGGTCACATGACAGGGAGGTCATAGGTTGACGGGTACGAATTGGCTGTGACGTAAAATTAGGGGGGGGCGGGATCTCTCGAAAATAGAGAATAATAAACAGGTGAATGTGACATACCATACTGTATGGTAGTAATAGATATTTTGATAATTTTTCTTTAAGAAAGCCCTTCAATGATGTGAAAAAATGATGGTGTTTTTATTCCTATCGTCACTTACTCACCTGAATTTCCTCTGAAATAATAGCGTTTGCTTTGATGAGTGCACATCAATCGGTATGCACGCATGGCTATAGAGTATGAATCTATTATTAGAAGAAAGAAGAAATTGTATACAGAGTAAACAAGTCATCATGTTAACTATGTGCTCGTATGAAGTGTCTGCTAATTTAGGGTGTTGGTGATAAGGGAAGTGAGAGCAATAACGCTGACACAGTCGCTGAGCCGTGTGAAACTGAAGCGTGAAAATTCAGAAACTGTGGTCATATACTCCTTTCTTTTTCTTTCACAACACAACCAGAAAGCTATTTTACTGTAGGAGATTGTTATGTCACATCACACTATTGTGTATAATTTCCCCCTCATTGTCTCTGTCTGTCTCCCAATTCTGTTTCTCACTCAGATGGAAATTCTAAGATCTCCACTGTATACATCAATAACAGTCACAACGTTGATGATGATGATTTCTACGACCGAAACCTGGCACTGTTCGAGGTATTTCCCACATCACACTAAATTAGCACAGACGCTGTTCTCTCATCTTCAAAGCTATTTGTCCTTTAAACTGGAAGGTTTATAGTTCAGTCATTCATTTGGCACGCTCTTTAATTTAACTAGGACTACGGAGAGGCTTGAGCCTATCTCGGCCACCTCTGGGCAAAAGCAGGAACATCCTGAACAACTCGCCGGTCTATTACAGAGCCTAGGAAACTAAGATTTACTCAAAAGCTGGTATTCAAGAAACTAAAGGAAAGTTTAATCATTTATAACATGCTTGATCTCAGTTAAACTCATTGTGTGACTGCAGTGCCTGCTCTCCATCATGTCATTTCTACTTGGTATCCATGCACATTGCCTTGAGGTGTAACGGGCCGATTATTTGGCATTGGCACAGTGTTTGAACCTGAAGGTTGCTAATTAGTATGGCTTTATACAACCCCATTTCTAAAAAAAAATGTTGCGATGCTGTATAAAATGTAAATAAAACTAAAATGTGATTATGTGCAAATCTCACAAAACTGTATTTTATTCACAAAAGTATATAGAAAACATCTCAAATGTTAAAAGTGAGACATTTTCCTGTTTCATGAAAAACATTAGCTCATTTTATATTGATTACATATGTCTCAAAAAGTTTGGCCATGGTCATCAAAAGCCTGGAAAAGTAAGTGGTACTTAAACAGCTGAAGGAACATGAATAAAACTAATAGTATTATATTATTTTTATAGTATTAAGTTTCTGAAAAATTTCTGTAACAAAAGGTACATGGTTGAAAATATTGGATGCCTGTAATCATCAGACCTTCAGATGCACTGCATGAAGCCGTTATTCCATGACCTCTGGTCGGATATGAATTATTAGCACTTTTGAGGCATCAGTTGAGCGGGTTATCTATATCTAATCAGGGGGAGTTTAAGAACTGTTTTATTACATCCTCTAGATTATTATAGTATTTTTTTAGTTAATGTACTTAAATTATGGCAAAAATGAAAACTAAATAAATACATCCTTACCATTAAAATATGAGAAAGCTGGTTAGCAGCTAACTAATTAGCTGAGAGTCTGACTCCAATAAAATTGCGTTTGATGGGGGAACTGCCAAATTTATATGTGTATGTATGTATGAAAAAAAAAAAAAAATATATATATATATATAATATGTAAAATTTGGTTTGGTGGGAAAAAATAGCCTAATTTCTAAAAATGAAACATATTAAATATATTCTTACTATGAAATACTTAAATTCTATATTTTGTTGCTTTTATGAAATTATTCAAGACTGAAAAACCGGCACTTCTGGTTTGCTAATGGAACGAAGCTGTAGCTTTATATTGAGGTCGCCATATGAGTTGATATCTGGGGTGGATATTTGCCAATCAGAGCACAGAATTGCTAATCTCTAGTGACCTAGCATAGAAATAAAAATAAATACTCTCAAAAACACCTTTGTGGTGATGTTGTTATAGATAGCCAACACCCTTGTGAGCCCAGAATTTTTGGCCCAACACCAAGTCGTCTGTGGGTTCCATTAAGACACTGGACGAAATTCATTAGCGCAGCATGGATATTGCTTTATGGTTTTGTAAAGCACCTTTTTTTCCCCTGCTACATTTACAGACCATTAAGTGAGTCCTGTGTTGAGAGTGACTGGTTGCCCTATGTCAAAGTGGAGATCCATTTAGTGGCACATTTTCCTGTTTAAGGCAATTACTGTTGAAGGAAAAACAAAGAGCGTGATATGATGTGCCCCCACCATGTGCTCTCTCTCTCTCTCTCTCTCTCTCTCTCTCTCTCTCTCTCTCTCTCGCTCTCTCTCTCTCTCTCTCTCTCTCTCT